>CAMRHE010000986.1:0-291013 GCA_947044405.1 Leptodactylus fallax | reverse complement strand
TCTCTTGGCTCTCCTATGTGCCTTTTAAATTGTCAATAGGGTGTGTCCCTTCCTAGTCTGACACTGACAACACTGACTTACGGTGTTAGAGTAACTTATTTCATGTATTGCTGTTTTGTTCCTTTGTGGGACTCTTTTACATAATGTGCTGTAGGAAGATTAATATTTTTGCAGTATGTTAGGAATGGCCTCACCATAAATACCACTTGTTTCCAAGACCATATTCAGCTCCACAAATGCCAAGTCGGGGCCAGAAGCTTCGGGGTAGCTTACTTTCTAACATGATTGTAGTTGCTGCAAGCTATATTGAATAAAACAGATCAGTGAATGAGCGGGAGGTAAAACTGACTAAGTATTTGCCAGAAGGAAACTTTGTAATTGTAAGGCACAGACAATGTATCATTTCCACCCACCTGAGTCCTCCACAGTTCGTCTCTTTCTTGTGCCACCCTCCAGTGCGTGTCTCCCATCATAGCAATTAATAGGTTAATCATTAAGATACTGGCCATTAACGCAAAGAAGAAATAGATAAATTTGAAACTGAATGGGAAGTTGACGCTGTAGTTGGTCGGGGAGTTGATGACATTGACTAAAAGCTGATAAGTGCTGTAGAGAGACATGCCGTAACTGAAAAATACCCCCAAGGCTTGCGGGTCCTGAGACTGGAAGGCTACATAGAAAGCTACAATGAGAAAAGAGATACAAAGTTATCAGGGTTGGTATGGTCCATGGAGATCTAGACTCAGTGGTAAAAGCACCAAATCGCTTCTTCTCGGTACTGATGATCATAAATGTATCAAGACCTAGAGTTTAACTTATTGACCATGGTCGCGGTGTAACTTCCTCCCCCGACCATGTGCTATTTGTAATGCTCATATCTTTTTATTTGGAATAGGGTTTTTTTTTTTTTTAACAAATAGTACCATGTACCAGTCTAGGTGTGTATCAAGGTTCTATGTACTTAGCATAGGCCATCAATAGTAGATCTGTGGGTGTGCGACACCATTCCGGGAGCCATACAAATTGTAGTGGTGAGTGTAGGTACTGCAGTGCTGTCCCATAGATCCCCGCAGATTTAATATTGATGGCCTATTCCAAGGTTAGGCTATTAATACTAGAAACTGGATATCCCTTTTAAATATCAAATTTAAGATGGATTCAATTGAATCCAAACAGAACCTAAAGCAACTGCCTGTTCTGAGTAGTCCCTGTCTTAGCTATTGGTAGAAGTAGAAATAGGTAAGTGTCGAACACTCGCACATGGAATATCTAATATAGAAGAATTGTCCAATAAGAATGAAAACTGCTCAGTTATACCTGAGCCAAATCCAATAATGACAATCATCATAAGCCAGATGAACCTCAGGAGATCTCCAAATATTATCTAAAAAGAAAGAAAATCAAAAAATTAAGTTGATTTTGGAATGTTATTAACTAAAGTTTACATAAAGAAATGTATCACTACATCTTCTGGAATAAAGTCAAGACAGAATATTGTCTCCAAACGGAGGATTGACCTGTCCACAGGCAGCTGTTTTAAGGTTATTGCCCTTCATTAGAGATGAGCGAATCGAAGCTGACAATGTGGAATTTGATCCGAATTTCAGGAAATATTCAATTCGCATCGAATCCGGATTTCCTCACACTTCATGGTAACGAATCACATTTTTTCATAAAAGGGCTGCTGCATGTTAGGACATGGGGCAAGGAACTCTGGGAACATGTGATCACCCACAGTGCCATGCGTGCAGCCAATCAGTAGCCAGCCACGGCATCAGGAACAGGTAACTGACAGCTAACACCCTGCTCCATAACCCCCGGTTGGAGCACAGCATCCAAAGTGTTCTGCCATACTACATGTCCCCCCCCCGGCCAAATCTGGGGGCGCTGATATGCATCTTCTGCAGCCCGGGGGCCGGCCAGTGACCCCAGTCTGCTAGTAGCCCCCCCAGTACCTGGTTAATCCTGCCTAGAACCCAAGCGGGGTTTTAACCCCTTGGATGCCACGGTCAAACATAACCGCGGCATCCAAGGGGTTCTGCCATGCAAAATGTCCCCCTCGGCCCTGCGGTGAGATTGGGAGGTGCCGATATGCATCTTCTGCAGCCCGGGGTCTAGCCAATGATCCTGGGCTGCTAGAAGCCCCCAGGACCTGGTTGATCCTGCCCAGAAGTGAGGAAGTCAACCTATGCGTCTTCCTCTATAGACTGCAATACACGTATATTGCAGCCTATAGGGCTGAACCAGCGATTCTACTCCACTATACAGGCTCTCTGCAGCCAAGATATAGCTATTTTTTTAACGTGATTCACCGCAAATTAATTCGGATTGAATCGAATCGTAGCGGAAAATTCGGCGAAGCTGCTGAATCGAATTTTTGAAAAATTTGACCCTCATCAACACAAAACAGGCTATTGGCTGGGTGAAAGGTCATAGACGTGAGTCAAAAGGCATACTATTTCACCTTAAGGGGACGTTGCCTTTATCAGGCCACCTTAGAGTGTACAAGGACTTATTAGACCAAGTGTGCTCTGCTAAGAATTATGGTAATAGAATAAGAACATAAGTCCTCCTTGGTGGAAAAAGGGGAACTTACCCTAGCACCACCATTTGGATGGTAGTTCCCTATAGATCAATGCCCGTTTTTCCTGAAACCTAGTTGATAGATCTAGTCAAAGCAGAGAATCTCCTCCAAAAGGAAGAGGAACCCATCTGCAGACAGCTGTTTCGGGATTGCTGTCTTTCATCTGTGCAAAACAGTTGATCAAACTCTCTTCCTTTTTGAGGAGATATTCTGCCTTAGCCTTATTCCCAGATCTTTCCATTAGGTTTCAGGAAAACCAGGCAATCATCTATAGGGAGTTACCTTTCAAAGTTCCTTTTTTTCCACCAAGAAGGACTTATTTGCATATTCTTCTCGCAGTTTTTCAATGAAAATCTTAATCACAACCACTCACCTTGTGTATCATGACAGTGAATGGTCCAAGCATTGGAAATCCACGTGCAAAATACAAAATAAAGCACCAGCCGAACACTAAAGCCAGGGACATAGGAATAACTTCTCCATCGGAGTTTGTGAGTCTTAGGATAAGTGTAAGGAGTACTGAGCAGCAGAAAGAAACTCTGCAAAAACCAATAGAGACTGAATAAAAGAATCAAATGAAATTTGTTACAAAATTGTGAAACTTTGATATTTTCAGTGTATCGGGAAGATTTAGTTTGTAGTTATATTGTTACAGCCTACTTTCTCTGGAATACCAGCTTTGTAAGCTGCAGGTTCTGGGTTCGGGGGGCTTTCCCTATGAACCTGCTCTGATTTATTCCTTTCCCTCTGATTATAAATTTGCAAATTTAGCAAACCATCATGGCACTAAATTTCAAGACTATAAGACATGTTTTCGAAGAGATTTTACGTATTTAATGATACATAAACGCCGTGGTAGAAATGCCACGGAAAAAAATGCAACGTCTTACAGTCACAGCAAGGTGAATGGGATTCTAGTGAATCCCATCCACACCTTGCGAAAAAATATGCGCTGCAGACACGCTGCAGGTTCCAAAACCATCGCGGGTTTGGAAATCGCAGCATGTCCATTATACCTACGGAAAGTCCGTAAGCAACACTGCACAGAACTACAAGTCGTGACTTTCCCAAATGGTATCGCTTCTGTTACTTCATTTAAGTCCCTCCCTGTGCCCGCCATCAAAGTCATCACCCACAGTCTGCTCAAACAGTGATCTATATTCTAAGCAGGCTTTCTTCTCCCGCCACCAGCTATGATCGATAATTTCTTCATTGTGGTCCATAGCTGGGTGGTAGAATAAGGAAACTGTATCAAATAGATCCGACTCCTTCTCTCAGTGCCAGCTCACCCAACTTGTTTTATTTTTTTGCTTCAAGATTAAAATCAAAAATTTGCCATAAGTTTTTTTTTTTAAATCTAATTTTTATTTTTGGCAAAATCCCCCAGTCCTAAATTGTAAATCAATGCTTAATGCATTCATGCTAAACTATCTGGACTGACCGTTAACGAGAAAGTATCAGAATTTCTAGATTATCAGAAACCAGATGAATTATATTTTATTCTTTATCTAGATTTAAAAATTTAAATAAAAAATACTTACAGAATTAAATGAAATAGTCCCCCTGAAACTGTATCCTGGAGTAAGGAGATACTTCGTGGTTTCATTAGCACAGGGATCTAAGGGGTGATAAAATCAAAGTTTCAAAAAAAGCGCGGATCATCGGATCTAACAATGCTTAATTTTATTTCCCTAGAGCTCCCTCTAGTGGTGGCTGCACGCAGACAGAATTTTATCCTTATGCATGGTTGTAGCACAAAGACAATAAAAAAAATGTTTCTATGGAATGAATTACCTCTAAAAGTAACATCACCAGCGCCCCAATGACTGAGATAATTTCACCGACTAATCTTAGCTCATCCATTGGTGTGATGTAAGATTCCTGAAAAGAAGTGACAACATACAATTTGTAAGCACCAAAAAAAAAACGATGACAAAAATTCTCATCTTTCCACTTGTCCTGACTAGATACCCCCACTTAGGTCAAATTTTAGTACAGGTAATCTTACTTGTCGCTATATTGTGAGTCATCCACTCCTGTCTGGTCCTCAGCTGTGTCATGTGACCAGAAATTAAACTCTAGAACTGACACATTGGAGCAGATTTACTAATATTATACGTTTTAGACAATGCAGACTTAGACTAGACAGTGTCTAAAACTGATAAATTTGGCATATCTTTAGACTGTCATGCAAGTGTCATCTGAGAGCTTGCTGGTAACAATAGGACCACCCTCGGTCGTGTGTACGAAGCCTTAGAATCCGTGTCAGTTG
The DNA here is from genome assembly GCA_947044405.1 of Leptodactylus fallax. Taxonomy (NCBI): domain Eukaryota; kingdom Metazoa; phylum Chordata; class Amphibia; order Anura; family Leptodactylidae; genus Leptodactylus; species Leptodactylus fallax. The sequence continues at coordinate 286,157 of CAMRHE010000986.1, read as the reverse complement.
GAGATTCAGCATGCAGGTCACATGACACAGCTGAGGACCTGAAGGGAGCAGATAACTCCCAAATCCAGCAAGTGGTAAGAAGTTTGTCATCACTATAATTTCTAATGGGCCACAGAATAAAAATTTTGGTGAGTACTATAAAGTAAAAAAATATATATATATATATACTTTACTTAATTCCTTACAAAAAGGTCCTTTTGCACTGCATAAGTAATATCCCGAGGATTTGATGACCGGTTTTCTAAAAGCTTGAGAGGTCTGTTAGCACAGCACAGAGAGACACAGATCATATAGAGGACATAAATTGTGGCCATAACCCAGAAATATGGCTGTCCAAACCGCTGCCACTTCTCTTCAATAAGCTCCTTCACCGGAGAGACCTCCAGAATTCGGTGTGCCTAGCAAAGAAATCCAGTGTAAATAAAATGGGTGACCTTATATCGAGTAATCCTTATACTTATATATTTTCCATATGTCACCATATATACTGTGACAGAACATTTTCTAAATCTATGGTAACAAAACCAAAAAAATCACTTCTGACTGAAAAAGACAAAAATAAAGTATGAAAAAAAGTTCAAAAGTCATATAAAGCCTTGTCACTTGTAAAGCCTGTAGAGAACATACCGCAGCCTTATGAGAGGTGACAATGAGATGGAGAACAGAACATGGAGTCCCCCAGGAGTCGATTTCCGTCAGATCGTACAGGGTGTAAGTTATTGGACCCATTGTCCGCACTGTCCGGATTCCCTTATTGAGAATATGCTGGAACATCTACAAAGAGAAGTCGATAGTAAGTAAAATCCAGTAAGGCTAAGTTCACATCTGCATCGGAAACTCCATCACAGAAACCACAAAGAACCGGCGGAGAGGAAAGTCCTGCATGGAGAACTTTTCTCTCCGCTAGTTTCAGTAAATAATTGGTGGACACCCGGCAGACCACATTATAGTCTATGGGGTCCACTGGTGTCCGCGGGTAACCAATGTTATAATGATCCGGCTCTCTGAACAATGGTGAGCCATGCACAGGTGTGAACTTAGCTGAAAAACCTTCAGTATTCCTAATGCTAGATTAACAAGTGTTTAATAGCACGTCGGGGCATTGACAAGTTAGCGTCATGGTGGACTGATCTACTGTAGCTTTAGTAGAAGGTCACATCAGAAATGGATCATCGGTAAATATATACAGGAATTACAGATACATTTATATCCAATGTTCTGCTGATGTGAGAACTCGCATCATCTCTTAGTGAAATATATACAGTAACGTCTGAAAATGTAACACTAAAATATCAAAATTTTTAAATTATTTAAAAAAAAGAGTTCTAATATGTGCCAAAAACTAAATTTCAAAATGCATTTCCTAAGTAGGTTCGAGTGAGAGTCAGTCAGAGAGTCAGAAAGGAGTTCGGTCTTCCATCCCGAGTTTCTTTCCACCCATCAGTTCCCAGACTTTATCTGAAAGTCATCAGAAGAATATTTAGCATGTGTTTGGGGTAGCAGGATCTCCGTAAGTTGAGCACAACCCCCATTTGACCAGGATATCTGCTGTGTGTTGCTCGGGGACTTCGACTCCCACGCTGATGGTAGATTGTTGTGCATTCCAAGAATTTGCAAAGTATCTCTTGTAACTACTGCCGTACCCAAGCTACTGATATTAACCCTTGTGGTCCCTGAAGATTGCCATAGTAAAATACCAGTGACAAAGTGACCTGCAAGTGTGTGTGTGCTTTTTGACCTAACTTGTGAACGCTCTGGCACAGCGGGGATCTGGCTGCCCTTTTCACATCAATGTTGTGGGGGGTTACACATGAACTACAATTTCTTACAACAACGTTTCCTTCAACTGCAGCCATCTTGAGTGGAGTAAGACCTTGATTGTTCATTGTTTGGTCCAAACCTAGAGCATTCAGTTTAGAGTCTAGCGAAAGAAGGAGGTCATACATTTGGCAGGACATGGACTTGTTGGGCTGGAGAGTCAGAATGTGAAGGACGGTGTTTCCTGTAAAGAGGAACCAGTCATTGGTGAGAACCTAGACACAGATTTCATCATTGGATGAGAGGTACATAGTTTGTTGACCTACCCCAGCAGTCCTGAGTCCAAAGGTCCCCTCCATTCTTTACAAGCAGCTTGACAATTTCTGTGTTTCCAACACAAGCAGCAAAGCTTAATATATGTTCCCCTAAGGAAAGAGTAAAATATAAAACATCAATAATAACACTCCAGATACTAAAGCTATAATACATGGCTTATTCCCTTTAATTTAGGACTTCATAGTCACAAGTGGATAAGTGGATTCACGGGTGGTGAACCCCAAAGATTTTGATTTCTGTAGAATCCACCTGAGCTCGGCATCTTCTGTTCAGATACAGAAGGAGCAGGAGACTTCTGGGAAATGTGGGCTCAGAATCTTGGATAAGCTGGCAGACATTTTAATGCTAGTATAGTATTTAGTAAATATGATTATAACCGTAAAATGGTGCACAGAAGTAATACTGTATAAAGTATAGGTGGGTCAATCATTATACCAAAGTAGAAGAGGCTCTTAGGTTTTAGGGAGAAGAAACTGCCAGTCGCTCTTGGAGAAGAGACGTCAGCTCCTCTCTGTATCAGCATTTTGACGAAATTCCGATTTTGATTGACGGTGGCGATGTGAAGAGCGGTCTGTCCTGTAGACAAAGGGAGGTGAGATTGGGAAATTAGCAGGAGCTCAGCAGTCTGCCGCTTCTATCACTGTAGCATATGTGATAGTCATAGAAGTTTGTTATTTCGCTGGTAGAAGGGCTCTCACAATTTGATAAAAGTGTGACCTAAGAACCTCAATGGTATCATATTAATGCCCTTAGTGCCTGCAGAGTGCTGGTAGAAAGTGTTGTGTGTCCAGTGAATAGAAAATAGTATTAGAAGATGGCTGGAAAATTATTTGTGCCTCATGTATGGGTCTACTAAGTCCAAAAAACAGACACTCTCCCTATAGACCCCATATTGTTCTTAGTTTGGGCTGGAGTGGATCTGTCCCCGCATTTTTACACTCCTGTGAAATCACCAAAATTGTGCTCTGTCCCACATCTAGTATGTTATTTCCATTCACTTTCATATATATACTCATAGTGAAATAGTGAATATTTTTGTTAAGTGTCAACACTGACCTTGGTAGACTTCCGAGGTCATGGGAAGGTTCAGCAAGTATGGCGCCTGTGTTAGGAGAATTTCTGCTGCCTCCAGGTTGTCGTGTAAGGCTGCCAAGTGCAGGGCTGTTTCTCCTAAAGCACCTGATTGAAAAAAAAAAGACAATGTTTTTGGTGACGTTCTGTTAGATCACTAGCCATTGCATTGCCAATCCCATGATGCCTCTACATAGTATAACATGAGCAGCTAGAGACAGTGCCATCTCTGCCTGCTGGTAAGACTGATTATCCACACCGCTATATTCTGCTAAATAAACGGAGAATCCATATGTACACAGGAAGATTTCACTGTCTATTTATGTGAAAAACTTATGTTGTACAGTCCATGCAACTTTAAAATATGAGAACTGTTGAAGACTGTGATGGGTGAGACACAACTCTACATAGACTCAAATAGACAATGTGTGTCAAGGCTGATAAAGTCATACTGGTGCGATGCAACCATCCTAATGTGATAAAAGCGGCAAGAAAAAATTTCATGATGCAAGTCTAGTAGAGCCTCATCAAACTAACTCCCATAGAGCTCCTGTTCATGCAGGAAACACTGTGTGCATCAGAGGAGCTCAGAAAGCTCCAGAGGGGAGCACATAACCTCACAATAAAGCTGTTAGCATGATATTCAGTAACAGTACTCTACATGTAGACTCATTTTCAAATTGGGGCAAGAAATATTCACTGAAGTTCTACTTTAAGTGGAGAATATATAAATTGTTGATGTTCTGGTTATTAGAAGCTTTGCCGTATCTCCTGGTACTTGCCTTTCTGTAAGGGATCACATTTGTCTGATGATAAGAGATGTCTCAGGAGCTCCACATTATTCTCTTTTGCAGCTTGAAGGAGGGGAAGCTCCTTGATCCTAAAATGACAAAATATGGTAAATGACATTGTCTTCTAATGTGGGAGAGAGGCTTTTTGGCCACTTCAGGCACCCATCCGACTGATATCCTTACACTACTATCAAAATTTTGTAATTTGGCCAACTTTTGTCTACTGTGCGGCCTTAAAGGGGTTTTCTGGGCAAAAAAAAAGAGGGAGAAGAAGGCAGAGGACCGGTGTCCCAGCCACCGGTCCTCTGTCTTCTCTGTGGGTCTCTAATTTTGGACCAGAAGCAATGATGTTCCCAACTACTGTACATGACTACTGAGGCCAGTGGTCAGATCAGCATCTCTGATGTCTTTGCTGGAGTGTTGAAACTATAAACTGGTAAAAAGGGCATGGGGCCAAGTGGGTGGTATAATGGTTGGGCAGGGGGATAAAAGGTAAGTACCACTTCTTTTTTTATTTTACGTTATTCCCTGCTCTCATCATTATTTCCCTGGAAAACCCCCTTCCAGTTGGCCATACAAGATATGATTCATGACAGCAGAACACGCCGATTTCAGTAGAAGCAGCCAACCATCTAATATATATGGGGGCTTCCCAACTCTCTCCCATCAGCAGGTGCTGGTTCACACCATGTCCAATTTTTTTGTTTGTTTTTGGGAAGATAAGCCACCACCAATGAGGCAGGCAGAGGCTTTTTCTCTATTCAGAACACCAAGTTCAGTCAATGGTGCATGTGTATGGAGAAAACAAGGGGATTGGGAGTAATGGGCATGGGTTGATGGTTACATTGTATCAAATGTGTATGTCTAGCCAGCAGAGGTTAACAGAGTAGACTTATCAATGGTGCGTGAATTTTCAGGGCATAATTTATTTGGTACAAATCACAAGGTTGGTCGGACAAAATTCCTTTCTTTATACCAAGTCTTGGCAGCTCCATATTCAAAATAAAAATAAAAAAAAATTCCAAAAACACTGCAGAATCTTTTTAATACCCTAATATCTTTGGTGCATGTTATTTCTGTTTTAACCACTCCCCCTTGTTGTAAAATTAAATACATAATAACTTCATATTTTTTGCCACATTTTGCTTATTATTATTTTTTGCTATTGGGTGTCCTAGTTTTGGAGTCATTTTTATTCTTTTTAATTTATTTAATTTTTTTACTTTTGTAAGATAAACTATTACTATGGCTGAAAATAATTTTTGTCCTAAATAGAAAAACATTTTAGGTAGACATGTCCACTGAACCCCTTCTCTCTACAATACCGTCGTTGTTGTAGCAAGTCCATGTTATCCTCCTTATCCACCATGTCCAAACAGCCAACATAGAAGTAGATCTCTTGTAGGGATTTCTTCCTTGCTTTCATATTTTATCTGAAAAATTGTAAAAAAAAAATAATAATAATAATAATAAATAATAATAATAATAATAATAATAATAATAATAATAATAATAATAATAAAAATGCACATTTTTAATTCTAATTAAATTTATAAATTAAATGTAAATATTTAATTTATATCAAAATGGAGAAAAAAACAAGTAAAAAAATAGCTTCATAGGGTCATAAAAGATTTAAGACTAAAAACAAAAAAAAGTAAATCAGAACTAATACAATGTGTGAAAAATAATGCCAAATTTAAACATCTGTATTTTGAGGATATGAGATGTCTCTAGTTCATATCCATAAAAAAAAAAAAAAACTTTTTTTTTTTTTTTTTTTTTTTTTAATTCCTGAACTTTCAATGTCTTCAATGGGTCCATGAAAAACAGATGACACACAAAGGAATGTTTTATTTTTTTTTTTGATGGACCCATAGATTTGCACTGACCCAAGGTTTGACTAAATAGATTGAAGTGAATGGATGCATTTATACGTGAAATGCGGATGTGTGAATAAGGCTTAAGATTGGTAATGCTTTTACTTTTTTTTTTTACTGTATATGTATGAAAAATTGTATTTGTAAAACAAAAAAAAAAAATTGAACAATCAAAGAAAAAAAGGGAAAATATTGTTAAAAAAAAAAATCAAGAAAGTAACAACCACTATCTCGTAGAACAGTGATTCCCAACTGGGGCATGTGAAAATCTGCGGGGGGCCCGCAACACTCTGGTTGGGAAAATAACCATATGACTTTATGGAACATTATCTGCTTAGTTTGACAAGCTGAAAAAAGAAGTGGGGGTCCATTTATCTTTTGCATCAAAATTGTTTTTTTGGGGGGGGGTTTACCTATTTTGTGACTTGTTTCATGGTTGCACCTAAGTTATTTTTTACTGTCTTGTGCCTGATGCGCCTTTTATCAAAAGTGACTTGTAATGTTGGCATGGTTCAGATAGTGCCTTTGTGTATCCCTATTTCATTATATGTAACTTTCTAAAAAGTCACAAAATTTTTGGGCAAGCCCACTATATTTCTAACTTTTTTGTAAAAGCGCACCAAAAATCCTTAGTAAACTCTGGCGCCCTCCCCCTTTTGCAAAAAAAAAAAAAATTATGAATCAACGTGAGACCTTTAGTTAAATTTTTCAGAAAAAAAAGAAACACACTAGTAAATAATAATCCAAGTCAGAAAAGTAACATTAAAAAATCTCCTCATGATAAATCGGTCCAGTTGTATGTAAGAACAGCACAAAAAACACCAGGAAAAAAAAAAAGTAAAATTGAATAACCTAAACAATCTGAAACAGAAGTTAAGGTGAAGTTTCATATTAATCAATCAATAATTGTAATTATTCAAACACAATCTTTTTCAAAAAGTTTCTGAAATAAATTATATTATTTAAGACATTTTACACTTTTAGATCTACTACTTTTTGATTGAGATGACTACAATGAATCAAAATATAAAGTAAACCTAAAAGAAACAAAAATTTAATATGCCGAAATTAAGAAAAATAGATACATTTTTTAACACAAAAGCAAAAAAATATATATATATTTCTGATTTACCTTTGTGGTATTTTCTATCAATACTAGATCCCTAGTTCTAAAAATCACTTTATTAAAATTGTTCTACTCACCGCTAAGTCCTCTACTGATCTTTTTGTTTTTTATGCCATTTGCATCAATGGTGTTTATTTAGAGGTGTCTAATAAAGCATAAATGTCAGGTTTCGTGTATACATTGTCACAGTCGGTTCAGAGCCATGCGGTCAGTGACAATGATCTGAACTCTTGGTTCCTTCCTGCAGAAGACTCTCTTCATTCTGAGAATATGATAATCTTTCTAGGTGGGTTGGGGCAGTAGAAACTTCTTATTATCCAGATCATGTGTAGGAATGCGGTGAGACCTGTCTAGGGAGTGGTGTACAGTAGATGACACATTGTTCCAAATGTACACACAAACGAAGAGTGGTCAGGGTCTTAAAGAGAAAGCATCACCCTACAGTCATTCATCATTGTCCAAGGACCATGGAAAGGAAGAACTTGTACCGACCAATATTCCTGGAATCCTTTCAATGCTGGTTTGCCTCCTGTGTGTTGGACTGAGGTTCCTTGGGGCCACCAGATTAAATGATTCTTCAAGATCCCATTGGAAATAGACCACAAACCCTAAGAATTTGGATGTCTTCTGCTGGACCTTTATTGTGTGAGAACTTTGGCCCACCAGAAGATCATCTTGTGCTATGGTGGACCAGTCCAACACTGCTCACCCTGACTTGACCATTCGTATTGTGATGCCAGTCTCAGAATATTGGTAAAAATAAAATGGGGATTACATATGTGGTCTCATTTAAGGAACCCATTTCAATGTTTTTTGGGGGGATTTCCTGCTCTATTAGGTAGAACAGAGTGACTACCATAAAAAGGGGGACTCTTGTTCCATAAATATTACTTCTGGCAATTGAAAATTGGCAAATAACAGTAGTGAAGACCTTTCCAATAGAAAAAGGGTTATACAATATGCCCAAAGATAGACCCTATCAACCTGTCCCCTATGAAAATAAGGATGTCACATAAGTCTAAAAAGTACCATTCATCATAACTTGCGTTTTTGTAGAAGAGTAAGCAGAGTTGTTGCGAGGTAGCAGTCACAGGAGACCCAAAGCTCTTTGTAATCCTCATTTTAATATATTTTTTGTTCTTTTTAATATCTTTTATTTCTATTACATTTATTACAATGTTTTGTTGCATTAACTCAAAAAAATCCAGCAATGTTGTCTCACTAGCACCACCTATAGATGACTACAAGGTAAAGAGCGTAAAACTGCTCCATTCTTGGACTAAGTTGTTGATACTTGGTTTCTATTCCTTTTTGTAATTTTTTTTTTCTTCAGTATAGAGAAAGCACCAAATGTTCACAAAACAGAAGAAACATCTTTTATGTGGAATGGAATGTTTTTTCTTTTTCAGCAGTTTAACAAAGAATTCAAAAATTCTAAGTGTTTTTCTCAGCAAATGTCCATATGGTTAAAATGTAAAATGACTCAAATATACAGTCAAAGATTTCATTCTTTATCAAGATAACACATTAAAGGCAGGAATAAAGCAAATGAGTAAATTTTTAATCATTTTTTATCAGGCGCTTTAAAGCTTCTTTAACCTCCGTATTCCGTAGACTGTAAATAAAAGGATTTAGCATAGGTATAAGTATGCTGTAGAAGACGGAAGCCACCTTGTCCTGCTGTAGGGCGTAGCTGCTGGATGGACGGAAATACATAAATACCACAGTCCCATAGAAGATGGTGACCGCAGTCATATGGGAGGTGCAGGTGCTAAACGCCTTATATCTGCCCTGAGTAGAGCGGATTCTCAAAATGGCCAGGACTATGTTATTGTAGGAGACAAGGATAATGATGAGACATGACAGAGTTATCAACCCCCCCCACAATAAAAATCACAACAATATTCATAGTTATATCAGAGCAGGACAGCTTGAAGAGAGGTGGCATGTCACAGAAGAAGTGACTGATGACATTGGAGTTGCAGAAATTAAGACGAAAAATGAAACCAGTTTCCATCATTGCATTTAGTAAGCCTCCAAGATAAGCAAAAACCACCAGCCGAAGACACAAGATGCTGCTCATGATGACACTATATAACAGGGGTCTACAGATGGCCACGTAACGGTCATAGGCCATAATACCTAGAAGAAAGCACTCAACCGTTGCAAAGGAGACAAATGTGTACATCTGTAGAGCACAACCAATGAAGGAGATAGTCCGGGATTCAGAGAGCAAGTCTTGTAGCATCTTAGGGGTGACAGATGAAGAATATGTCAAGTCTACAAATGATAGGTTGCTTAAGAAAAAGTACATGGGCTTCTGGAGATGTCTGTCCACATTGATCAAACTTATGATGCCAACGTTGCCCAGTATGATGGTGATATAAACGGAGAGGAATATGATGAAGAGTGGGATGTACAGTTCAGTCCTGTCTGTGAGGCCCCTGAGGATGAATTCCTTTACCGAGCTTCCGTTCATCTTCAGTGAATGTCTATTATCTATAGAACAGATGGACAAACATGGTGAAGACAAGACCACAGGAAACAACATATTCCAACACTACAGAAACATTCAGATGAATTCATCTATAATGAATAATTGACATTGACAATGGTTGAATCATTCATGGGTTAAGTGGCTTGGTGGTTACCATTTTGTTTTGAAGCATTGGGGTCATTAATGCATTTCTGGGTCAACTACAAGTAGCCATGGCCCTCCCCATCACAAGCTTGGAGAGAAGCCTCCCCTCACTTACTTGCTGCAGCTGAAGGCATCACTACTCTTGCTGGAGCTGCTTCTCCTGGGTCTTCAAACAGTGGGCACCCCAGTGCAGAGCTAGGTGTCATGAGATGCCCACTGTGGTACAGCCATTACCTTCCAAATCCCATTTAGCTCTTCACATTTAGCTGGACAGCATCTCTGCCGCCATGTCTAACAGTCTTATTGCCCCCATCAAACAGCCAATACCATATTTCCAGCAACAGCTGGTGGCAAACCTCGAGATGTTGGTGGCCAGCCCCATGATGTCATGTTGTTATTAGTCTAGCGACATCCCAGTAGAGTTAAGGAAAAATATTGAAAAAATTTTGGCAAGCTACATTGAGCTCTGTATCTGTGGAGAACAACTGCCTGATATAGACAATATAAAATCAATTTATATTAATAAATCTTAAAAGATTAATCACATCGTCCACCCAATATGACGCTACTGGGGGATAATACAGGTTACCTCCATGATAATTGGAAGGCAATTGCAATTGCATCGTCCAGGCAAAATTCATCCCTTGTAATACACAGAAGGGCTTAGCCCTGGACGACATAGTCCCTGTATTATGCAGTTATTTCTAAATTTAACATATTAATAGACAAATACCCACATATCACTTTTTGAGTTTTTGTATATCTCTGTATCTATGGAGGTATGAGACAGTATTGCATTTAGAGGAAAATATCTCTGGACATACAGAAATCCAAAGCACTGCACATGAAGACCATATTGTCATGTGCATAAATCCTGGATTACAGTGCTGTACAACTACAAACTTGCAAAAAGTCACAGCCCATTGACATACGGGGCTTAAATTCTGGAAAATTAACATGGAGCAAAAAGTTTTATGTTTATTATCAGAAGGTTTCTTGCAGTGTGCACACTTTCTAGAAGGTAATTTTATTTTCTGCTGTTGCTTCGTCTCTCTGTCTCACCTCTATGTCTTCTGTTCTCTGCGCCATGCAAACCTCTCATGCCGAATCATATTTCAATAATTGCTGGAAATTCCCAGTCTCATTATTCCTGTTTTTCACTCACTCATGTGCCATCGACAGGCCCGTCCCCAGTGATACCCACAGGAGCAGCATTATTTATATTTTGTGCTGTATTCCCAGTAGATCCGCAGATATTGGCTTTGCTTGATATTTATACGTAAATTCCTCTGGGATTATTTCATAAACAGGCATAAAAATATTAGTGTTAAAATAATTATCTCATTATATTGTCTGCAGAAGCAATTACAATGGTCCCAGCTCCCATAATGTAAAAGGGTTCAAACAGATGCCAGTATGACACATACCTGTGTTTCTCCAAAAATAAGTCCTACCCCGAATATAAGCCCTAGCTAGATTTTCCAGGTTTTTTTTGGCGTAGGCTTGAAATATAAGCCCTTCTCCAAAAATAAGCCCTAGTTACAATTGGGTTAAAGCCCTTAAAGATGGCGGCCGCTCTGCTGCAGAGTGACTACCATATCTATCATAGCTACCATACTGGGTCTCCACTGTAATGTACAGAGTGGACTCCACACAAAGTATTTCATCTTCGTCCCTGGGGCCGGTCCCCATTGGCCCTGTATTCTTTCGTTGCAGACCAGCTCGCACGCAGCGAGATCGCGGGAGCTGACCTGTTCCTTATGAAGGCTCCCAGACCTGTCATAGGAATATTACTATTGAGACTGGTCTATGATGCAGTGAATCTCCCATAGACTGCAGTCTATGTATTGCAGTCTATAGGATGATAGAAGGTTCAAGCCCCCTGGGGAGGGGGTTAATAAAATAATTAAAAAAAAAAAAAAATATATAAAAAAGTTAAAAAAATATATAAAAAAAATAAAAGTTCAATCCCCCCATCCTTCACTAGAATACATATAAAACTAAAAAATTACTGTGAAACACATACACATTAGGAATCCCTGTGTTTGAAAACGCCCAGTCTACAAAATTTTAAAAATATTTTTTCCCGTACAGTGAACGCCGTAGCGAAAAAAAAAAAAAAATCCAAAGTGCCAAACTGCCGTGTTTTCGCCTCTGATAAAAATTGAAATAAAAAGTGATCAAATGTGTGATTGTTCATGGAAAAAAATAAGACCTACCCAGAAAATAAGCCCTAGCCCTTTTTTCGGACAAAAAAATAATATAACATCCTGGTCTTATTTTTGGAGAAACACGGTAGGTGAGGGGTACTAGTCACCGATTTTGCATGTAGTTGGCCTCAGGTTACAGTATGATAAAGTAGGGTATATAAAGTCCTAATCCAACCTGTGGAATGATTTTTCAGGATCAGTCTACAGTAACAATAATAGCATGTCCTGAGATTGGTTAACATAGATTAGACTCACACAAGGTCATGAAGATCTCTTGGTGAAGGGTCCATTGTGGGGCAAGGATTTTGGCAAAAAGTTTCAGACTGTTGTCCAGGTGAGAAATTGGATGGTAACTCAGGCACAGCAAGGGGTCTTTTCCTTCTTTGAAGGACCTCAATGAGTCAATTGGATAGGAAGAATCCTAAGATACCAAGGTCTATGCTACAAGAAGGGGGTATTTAATAGTCAGAGGAAAGTCTTATACTATGTGGGGTCATCAAAAAACTGTGGCCTTATCATGTACAGTACATGATTTGAGAAGACTATAACTTCCACAGGTGGATAAGGAAGTCCAGAACATGGCAAATTTTCACAATAATTGTCAAAAAAATGGGGAAAGGAGGGAGAATAGCATACATTATACAGTTCAGCATATATTATACAGCCCTAACATGTCAGCATTGTGGTTGGTGACAGTATGGTGGAGCCAAAAGAACATCTGAGGGACATACGTGTAGTTCCAGGATAATGTGCATGTAGTATTCTAGCTAGAGTTTGGTGGCGCCTTCTGTCAAATTCATAAATAAAGTAAGGTAGGACATCCTCATAGTTGGTAAAGTAAATTCTGGAATGGATGTACTGCCCAGGAAAGCAGAAGGAATGTCCAGATGGGTGGGGAAGTATGCTGAGAAGGTGGAATCTCTCTCTCCATAAATAAGGTGTAACAGGTGGATCCATATGTAGACAACATTACCTTCTGTGGCAATTGAAGAAGCCTACCAGTCTCTGCATCTGTCTGGTTGGACTATAGAGGTCATGGAGAATAAAAACAGAAGGCCCATTGAAGTCTACAGGACCATGATGTTCCCAGGTCTGAAGTATCAAATCTTTTTGCTTGAATAAATTAACCTTGAACATATGGAGAGGAGTCTTGTATTTCCTGGACAACCCCTTTAAGTAAAGTTATTCGGTCTTTAGTTGACCCACATCAAAATGCAATAATGAACTTGCAGGCTAGACATCCAACCCAGGGAAACATTTATTTCAGCCATGGCTTTTGATACATTGACGTGGGAATTTATATAGAAAACATTGATCCATATGGTATATGTAGTGGAATTTATAAAAATGGGTCCAATTGGAATTATATTCTAATACATAGGAGCAGTATTATAGTAGTTATATTCTTGTACATAGGAGGTAGTATTATAATAGTTATATTCTTGTACATAGGAGCAGTATTATAGTAGTTATATTCTTGTACATAGGAGACAGTATTATAGTAGTTATATTCTTGTACATAGGAGCAGTACTATAGTAGTTATATTCTTGTACATAGGAGGTAGTATTATAAGTTATATTCTTGTACATAGGAGCAGTATTATAGTAGTTATATTCTTGTACATAGGAGACAGTATTATAGTAGTTATATTCTTGTACATAGGAGCAGTATTATAGTAGTTATATTCTTGTACATAGGAGACAGTATTATAGTAGTTATATTCTTGTACATAGGAGTACTATTATAGTAGTTATATTCTTGTACATAGGAGCAGTATTATAGTAGTTATATTCTTGTACATAGGAGGTAGTATTATAGTAGTTATATTCTTGTACATAGGAGCAGTATTATAGTAGTTATATTCTTGTACATAGGAGCAGTATTATAGTAGTTATATTCTTGGACATAGGAGCAGTATTATAGCAGTTATATTCTTGTACATAGGAGCAGTATTATAGCAGTTATATTCTTGTACATAGGAGCAGTATTATAGCAGTTATATTCTTAGACATAGGAGCAGTATTATAGTAGTTATATTCTTGTACATAGCAGTAGTATTATAGTAGTTATATTCTTGTACATAGGAGCAGTATTATAGTAGTTATATACTTGTACATAGGAGCAGTATTATAGTAGTTATATTCTTGTACATAGGAGGTAGTATTATAGCAGTTATATTCTTGTACATAGGGGGCAGTATTATAGTAATTATATTCTTGGACCTAGGAGCAGTATTATAGCAGTTATATTCTTGTACATAGGGGGGCAGTATTATAGTAGTTATATTCTTGTACATAGGAGCAGTATTATAGTAGTTATATTCTTGTACATAGGAGCAGTATTATAGTAGTTATATTCTTGTACATAGGAGCAGTATTATAGTAGTTATATTCTTGTACATAGGGGCAGTATTATAGCAGTTATATTCTTGGACATCGGAGCAGTATTATAGCAGCTATATTCTTGTACATAGGGGGCAGTATTATAGTAGTTATATTCTTGTACATAGGAGTAGTATTATAGTAGTTATATTCTTGTACATAGGAGCAGTATTATAGCAGTTATATTCTTGTACATAGGGGGCAGTATTATAGTAGTTATATTCTTGTACATAGGAGTAGTATTATAGTAGTTATATTCTTGTACATAGGAACAGTATTATAGCAGTTATATTCTTGTACATAGGAGTAGTATTATAGTAGTTATATTCTTGTACATAGGAGTAGTATTATAGTAGTTATATTCTTGTACATAGGAGCAGTATTATAAAAGTTATATTCTTGTACATAGCAGTATTATAGTAGTTATATGCTTGTACATAGGAGGTATTATAGTAGTTATATTCTTGTACATAGGAGGTATTATAGTAGTTATATTCTTGTACATAGGGGGCAGTATTATAGTAGTTATATTCTTGTTCATAGGAGCAGTATTATAGTAGTTATATTCTTGTACATAGGAGCAGTATTATAGTAGTCATATTCTTGTAAATAGGGGCGGTATTAAAAGACAGTATTATAATGCCATATATAATTAACGTACTGTGCAAATGTTTTATTCAGTTGTGAAAAATTTATGTAACGTATGAATGCTTTCAGGGATAGAAGAGTTAATAGTGTTTTTTTGTCAACTAACAAAATTAAGTAAATAAACAAAAGAGAAATGTAAATTTTATCAATATTTGGTGTGAGTGCCCTTTGGCGTCCCAGAAGTGCTGATATGACTATAGAAGAATGGATGGTCACCAGTGGTAATAAGTAGCCTGTTCAATAACACACTACACTGTTTAATTGTAAAATTAAAAAAAGGTCCAAAAATAATCCCTTTTTGGGGTAAATACCTGTGGCTGTTTATACACACATGGTGGTATTGAGGGAAGCAAAGACTTTTACAAGTGATTCAAAATTATCCCTTTTTGGGGAGTAGCTTCAAGTAATGGCTGTTTTTACAAAATTGGTCCAAACATCCCTTTTAAGCAAGCACTAGTAACAACCAGCATTATGAGGTTTTTTTTTCTGTTTGGCCTGGCCACAGGCTTATTTCCTTCCCTCTACCAGTACCACCATCATGGCTACAAGCACCACTACTTCCGGCAACTACAGAGATGTCCTCCACTTCACCCTCCTCCATGTCAAAGTCCAAACAATAACTGTTCTCATATAACGTATCAAAACTTAGAGCCTTATATTGGAGGAACATCTTCCTCAGCATTTGGGTTGCTGTGTCTTCTGTGATAAAAAGGTGACTCAGTAGGTATCAGTGAAGTCAGTGAACACGGAACGGATATTTTTTAACTGCTATTGTGACAGGGGCACAGAGGAGAAGGAATGCACAGAATTTGTTGAACTCTGGCTTAAAGTCACAGTGTCACTGTCATCATCCTGCGGTGACTGAGCTGATAAGTGAGCCATGTACGCCACAATCTTACCTGCTTCTTCCATAATTTTATGCGGTTGCCTACTGCCACTGACTTGCAACTGTCATCTGCTACAGCGCTGGAGTCCTAGGTTCAAATCTAACCAAAGAAAACATCTGCAAGGCGTTTGTATGTTCAGACAGTGACTGAGAAAGTCTATAAAATTCAGCACAATATGTTGGAGCTATATATGTAAGAGAAGTAAATAAATGCTACTACTGTTGATTGACTGCTACCTACAGTCTGACAGGTTTTGGTTGGAGATGTGGCACAGGAGTTTTCTAGATTACCCAGCCTTTGCCACCCTGACTTTTACCCGATATTTTTTATTTAGGCACCTTTATACAACTAAATCTCAATTGCAGAGCTATTAGTGTAGTGCATATAACTTCACTGGGAATTGTAGTTTAACAAGGAAAAAAATGGGACAAATTTTACTGAACCACTTTTATACATCAAAAGCTCAAATTGCAGAGATTTGGGTAGTGTATATTACTTCACTGGGGTTTTTGTGGTTGTCAAGAAAATATAGTAAAATTACACCAAATATATACAAATAAAGTTTTATGTGCGTATCTGTGTATTATTTTCTATCTTTCTCAGTCTGTCTGAGATGCTCCTATCTGTCTAACCTCTTCCCACAAAAATGGATATGGGCTTTTTGTAATGCCTATGAGACTATGATAACTCAATACTGAGTCATCAGTGACCTCAGACCAATAGCCTTCATGATTGGCTATCCCTTTTTTGAGGGCCATCTGCAAAAAATTATGAGAAAGCCAGTGTGATCCATGAGGTCATGTGATCCTTCTCTGCTTTCTCCATTTTTTCACTTGATGGGTGAACCACAAAAAGTTTAGATTAATTTCAATCTGAAGTTTTTGCAAAGTTCGGGACAAATTCAGTTCCTTATGAAATAGTTTGCTCATCTCTTTGCTGGAACTTTTAATAAGGACTAAGTTGAAGGTGCTAAAAAAAAAAACAAGGGTTTAAAAATGTATTCTTCCCAGAGCAGACATAATGCAAATGTACCACAAAAGTGTGTATTTTGGGAAGCTCAAATGTCTTGCTTTTCAAAATTCTAATATCAGTGTTTTATTTCTTTTTATCAGGCGCTTTAAAGCTTCTTTAACCTCCGTATTCCGTAGACTGTAAATGAAAGGATTTAGCATAGGTATAAGTATGCTGTAGAAGACTGAAGCCACCTTGTCCTGCTGTAGGGCATAGCTGCTGGATGGACGGAAATACATAAATAAAACGGTCCCATAGAAAATAGTGACAGCGGTCATATGGGAGGTGCAGGTGCTGAATGCCTTACATCTGCCCTGAGTAGAGCGGATTCTCAAAATGGCAAGGACTATGTTAGTGTAGGAGACAAGGATAATGATGAGACATGTCATAGTCACCAAACCACCCAAGACAAAAATAACAGAGATATTGACAGATATATCAGAGCAAGATAGCTTGAAAAGTGGTGGCATGTCACAGAAGAAATGGCTGATAACATTGGATTTACAGAAATCGAGACGAAACACAAAACCAGTATGAACCAATGCAGTCAGGAGGCCTCCAAGATAAGCAGAAACCACCAGCCTAAGACACAAGATGCTGCTCATGATAACACTATATAACAAGGGTCTACAGATGGCCATGTAACGGTCATAGGCCATAATACCTAGAAGAAAGCACTCAACCGTCGCAAAAGAGACAAATGTGTACATCTGTAGAGCACAACCAATGAAGGAGATGGTCCGGGATTCAGAGAGCAAGTCTTGTAGCATCTTAGGGGTGACAGATGAAGAATATGACAGATCTGAGAATGATAGATTGCTGAGGAACAAGTACATGGGCTTCTGGAGATGTCTGTCCACCCTGATCAAACCTATGATCCCAACGTTGCCCCCAACGATGATGATGTAAACTGGAAGGAATATGATGAAAAGGGGGATGAAGAGCTGAGTTCTGTCTGTGAGGCCCATGAGGATGAATTCCTTTACTGAACTTCTGTTCATCTTCCGTGAATGTCTATTATATATAATACAAATGGGCAAACATGGTGAAGTGAAGTTGAGCCACCACCACAGGAAAAGACATAGTTGATGACAGCAATGTAAATGTTTTTTTATTGATTCAATGGTCAAAACGGTCTCTTCAGGTTAAAAATTTCAGAACATTGGGGTCACATTGCAATACCAAACAGTGCTCGGGGATAAGAAAGTTCTACTCTTTAAGATGTGTAACAGTGAGACATTTCAGCTTACAAACATCTCCCCTTCAGGCAAAGTATGCTCCTATACAGACTCTCTGAGCTCTAAATTAATGATCAGGCAGAGCTCTCCTGAATTGCTCTGCTCAATCATAGGGCTAACTGCCAAGCTGTACAGTAGCTGCATGGATCTCTCTATGCTTTCCCAAATGATCAGTGTTCTGCTTCTGCTATAGACCAAAGCCAGCTAGAAGAACATGTGGAAGTGGAGAAGCATAAAGAGCAGCTTGTGTGTAGGGGGAGCAATCTGTTTGTGGGGGGGGGGGGGAAGGGAGCAGTCTGTAAGAAGCAGGGCATGAAGGAACAGTCTTTGTAAGAGGTGGGCACATGGTGGAGCAGCCTGTGTAACAAATGGGACCATGGGGAGCAGTCTGCGAGAGAAAACTTGGACCATGGGCGCAGTCTATGTGAAAAATGGAGTGTCATGGGGAGCAATCTGTGTGAGAGAGATGTGGTATGATAGAGCATGAGAGGTGGCATGTATGTAAAAGAGAGGATACCAATATGTACACCAATAATTGCCAATATGGCACATCAAGGCATTGAGACCTTCATAGGATAACATGACCACCATGTTACAATGATACAGCCAGGACTTGTACAGAGCTATAATACATTCACATATATGAGCTATATATCCTTAAAAATAAATTAAACAGAGGGGTTTTTAATAAAATACTCATTTCCTCCTCTTGCCTCTACTTTCTACCTCACCCCCGTGTCTGTCTCTATTCTATTCAATGTGGGAAACCTCACAAGACGACTCATATTACAAAAATTCTTGGAACTTCCGAGTCTCGTTATTCGAGTGTTTGATTCACTCACTCGTGTGCTGTCGGCAGGCCAGTCTCGTGATCTCTAGTGATACCTACAGGAGCAGCATTATACATATATGTGTGTTTTATTACCTTTGTTCCATATTCCCCGCAGATCTGTTCACAGCCTTGGTTGATAATTAGACTGAAATTTCTTTGGGATCATTTAATAAAACAAAGACTTATTATCGGAGTTATAAATAATTTGCTCATTATATTGTCAACAACTCTAATGGTTAAGGGTTTGTGGAATCTGATCTAGCCCAACAAATAAAGGAATATGTTCCAGTTATGGGTTAAAAAGTGCATTTCATTGCTCCTAAATGACAAATTTTATTGTCATTTACATCAGAGCTTTTCACGTTCTAAAGCCTTATTCACACATCCATTTTAAGAGAACGTTAATGTCCAAGATGGCACACGGATCCACATTTCTCCCCCCCCCCCCCACGGACTCTGAGTCCATCATTATAAACGAGACATCCTATTTTTGTCTCTGATTCGGTGAAATCCTACCAAATCATGGACAGCTCATCTGAGTGTTGACTTATTCATGGGTCCAGTGAATTGCAAATTAAAGCAATTTTGTTTAAAAATAGTTTTTTTCATTTTTCACAAAATATCTAATGAAAACATGGAGAGCCCATGTCCATAGGTCTTAGTTAGTTCTTGCCAATGAGATATCTTACAGTTCTTCGTAAGATATGGCAGGCCACCTAAGTGTCCAGGATTGAGAAGGACTGTCCATTTCTGGTCCACAAGGAAGGGTCTATCACAGAACTTTACAGGCGTGTGGAGAAGGTTGGTTACTCAGAGCACTATGACTTATAGTAAGATTATTTGGAAGGTACTGGAGGTGTCATGGCTGGTACTAGTGGAATGTCCCACATCTCTCTTTTGTTGTGGATGTTGGCTGGTGAGACTCAGGAATTATAATGGTTTAGACCCTGGAAAAACAAATCATTGTGACACCTATATTCAGGATGTAATATCAGAGGGGTCTATGAGCTGGAATCTACACCAATGTCTTGAATTAAATATAAGTGGACAAAAGTGTAGTTTTTATGTAGGTTTCTTCTACTGTCATGATGCAATTAGGTGGTGGGCCATTCTTAAAGGGTTTAGGTAGGATTAAAATACATAACTGCTTCTTCTCAGGAAGTGACATCATATCTGCATGGCCATGCTGCAGATCAGTGCCATTCATTTGTTAGGATGTCATTTCCTGAGAAAAAGTCTATGTAATGGGGGCATGGGGAGCAGTCTATAAGAACCAGGGCATGAAGAAACTGTCTTTGTAAGAGGTGGGCACATGGTGGAGCAGCCATGTTTTCTAATCCCTTTAAATATAAAAATAGTATAGACCCGATCAGGGCAATAGGGCGAGTTGCAGTCACCATGGCTATCCTCATATAGAATAGGGGGCCAAGCATAATAAAAATTTCCAAGCTGTTTCTAAATTTATATATGTCATCTACTAAGCATGACGTGTCGTATTATAAGGTACACCATTGTTTTATACCTTTTTAACATTTTATTGTGTTGTAAAGCTGTAATTTTTACAGTATAGTGATATGAGTGTTCAACAGGAAATGATGGAGGCATGGATAGCACCATAGAAGTGTTACAGTATGTGGAGCACATGTATGGTTGTCATCATTATTATTATCCAGTCTTTAAAAAAGAGCCCAAAATGTTGTCCCTCCGAAAGTGCATTTAAGACATAACTAAAAGCTATGGTGCTTTTCCTGGGAAATAAACAGCTATTGTACACAATACAGTTATAATTCAGTGTGGAAACCAAGATTAATTTTTGTCTCCCTATCTTCTTGGATACTGTATACAATAAGACCAAGTTCACATCTGCGTCTGTTGGAGGACGACTTCCTCCACCAATTTCAGTTTTTAAAACTACAGACACCTGAAGGTCCCCATTATAGTCAATGTGGTTTGTCGGACTGTGTGTAGCTGTGTTTTTTCCAATATTTTGGTCCTCCAATGGACCAGATCAATGGTTAAGCGAAGTAGTTACTAATTCATTCTGCTGCTCCAAGCCTCATATGATGCCTACAATGTCTTGGTAGTTAAAGGGGTTGTCCAGGATAAACTTTTTTTTTTTTTTGGGTAAGAGGGCTGAGGAAGGTGAAAGAACAAAAAACAAACACTCACCTATCCCCCAAGGCTCCGGTGTCCCCCACTGTATCAGCTCCTGCAGCTCCAGGTCTTGTTTTGGCGGACGTCCCAGCCCACCTGGCCGTTGAGACCAATCAGCTGATTTTTTTTTTCCCCCCCTCACCTTCCCCCAGCCTCCTTGCCAAAAACAGCTCATCCTGGTCAACCCCTCGAATGAATGAATTTATTTATCTTTTTACTATACTATGACGCCTGGGGTTGGAGAGTCAACAAAAAATAGAGATATAGATAATTCATCATTATACTGCATCATGGTGAATTGTTGGATTTCAGTATGGTTTAATCACAAAAAATTAAATACAAAAACAAAAACTAAGATTTCAGATAAAAATCAAGATATCAATAAAACTCATATCCAGTCCCCATAAAACATCCACCAAATCAAAAGTATGTTAAATTTAGAATTCTTCCAAGTAGCCGCCCTACTGTACACTATAATAAGAGCTTTACACTTGCCTAGTGATCTCCCAAATGATTTTGTGAAGAGTTTGGAATGAGGTCCCATGCTACCTAGGTATCTAAATTAGGTTTAGATGACAACGTGTGGAGGTGTCGTGTGACTCTTGGTCATGTTAAAACCATATTGATGGCATACCAGTTGAGATGACAAAAACACTTTGGTAGCCATGCCAATTACAGTACCCAAAGACATAACTTGAGGCTTTTGAGTCACGATACAAAACCTAACACAGGTAAATTTGCATAATTCCTTTCCTTACAGTATCCGATGAGGCACAGGTAAGTCTAGTTTTCCCTATCTGATGCACTCTTCGTAATGGTTACAGTTTCCTTCACTAAACTTTTAAGGTTGCTTCAAGATTCTGTATTGGGCAACCTCCATTTTTTAAAATAATGATTGACTATTAATTATCTTTACTTAGTTGGAACGTTTTTGGCATGATGTCCTTATTGTGGTCAGGTTATCAGGAGGACACTACATGTATGAGAAGATAACCCGACCACAATAAGGACATCATGGCTGGTTATCAGGAGGACACTACACGTATGAGAAGATAACCTGACCACAATAAGGACATCATGGCTGGTTATCAGGAGGGACACTACACGTATGAGAAGATAACCTGACCACAATAAGGACATCATGGCTGGTTATCAGGAGGACACTACACTTATGAGAAGATAACCTGACCACAATAAGGACATCATGGCTGGTTATCAGGAGATCACTATATGTATGAGAAGATAACCTGACCACAATAAGGACATCATGGCTGTTTTTTTGACACGTCCCAGACCATTAAAAAGTTACTGTATTCATGGTCATATCAATTGGTAACTGATCAAGAAAACAGATAATCACCACTAAAGATAGTTAGTGGAAGTGTGTAAAAATGTTTTTACTTATATTTGCAAAAATATTTTAAATTATCTACAAATTAAATCTGGTTATGTTTATACAATGCCCCTTCAAGTTTTCGACTATGTTCCTTAAAAAAAACCAAAAAAAAAAACCACACAAAACGTTTACAGTCAAAGCGCAGTTTTAATTTCATACTGTAACATGGTGACAGCTATTCCATCCCTCATGTACGGTCAGATATGAATCCATGGCCCGTGCCTAAATCACCACTGTAGTCCCAGTCACAATATTGTCCTCCATCATCCCTGGAGAAAAGTGACGCAGATTCTCACTTGCAGGCACTGTACGTAGTTACAGCATTCTCCTCTGTGGTATAGAAAAAGAACCAAAAATCAATCTAGAACCACCAGAATATTCTGAAAAAATGAGCTAAAGAGAGGAAATTTAATAAAACAAAAAAAAAAAACCAAAAACATTTACCTGTTAAATACTCCGCTTCCGCCCTAATGGTCCCTGGCAGTACTTTTGTTTCCTGCATCGTTGACCTGTCATACACCCATGTGACCACTGCAGCCAGTCACTGGCCTCAGCAGAGCTCAAAGGGGTCTCATGACCTGGGGCCATATTATCAGGACAGTTTTAACACATTGGTGGGCCCTGTGCAAAGGTTTCATAAGTCCCACCCCCATCACCACCACTTATAATTTGTGCAGGTCAAGTATTTCTGTCGCCCCCACATAGTTTAATGCCCCTTAGTGGCTCTCACACAGTATAATGCCTCCATAATGGTCCAATAGAATATAATGCCCCTCAATGTCCCCTTCCAGATTGCCCCCACATTTTCATGTCCCCCTCCAGGTTACCCCTCCAGATTCATGTCCTCCCACCCCCTGGTTGCTCCCACAGTGTCATGTCCCGCCACGCCTCAGGTTGCCCCTACAGTGTCATGTTCCCCCCAAGTTGCCCCCACACCATCATGTCCCCCCACTCCCCAGGTTGCTCCCATAGTGTCATGTTCCCCACAGATTGCCCCCACAGTGTCATGCCCCCCCCCCCAGGTTTTCCCCACTGTTTAATGTCCCCATCCAGTTGCTCCCTCAGAGTCATGTTCCCCCCACAGGTTACCCCCCCCCAGATTCATGTCCCCCCACACTGTCATATTCCCCTCAGGTTGCCCCCACAGTATCATGTCCCCCCCATCCCCCCAGGTTGCTCCCACAGTTTCATGTTCCCAACTGCACACTGTATATCAGAGAAAAAAAAACAAACCTTACTACTCACCTTTCCCTGTTCACTCCTCTCTCAGGTCACAGAATCTTTAAGGAGTAACAGGCATTGAGACGCCGATGAGTAGGGGCAGCAAGGACCCACTGCCCTGGACAGCGGGACAGCAAAGGCAGGACTGTCCCGCTATCCAAAGAGGGTCCCCGCTGCTATAGGACCTAGTGCAAGTGCACCATTGACCCTATGGTTAAAGCGGCCCTGCATATAATTGATACAGTTGCACCTACTAATCTAGTTTTTTATAGGTTTTATCCTTCACTTTTCCTCCTCTCCTAACCTTAGATGATTCCTGGTGCGGCTTTTTATGATACTTTTAGTTGTCAGCATTAAAGGGGCCAAAGCAATGTGTGTAGCATATAGTCTCTATTGCAGCAGATAGAACTTCCCAAGACCACCATTGAAGACATGTACATGTCATCAGGTGATGTCACCCAGAAAGTAAGTCAATTGGTTGCTAAGGAACTCAAACTCTCTCAACCCCCAAAATGCACCCATGGGTGTAAAGTGAGGTCCACATGAAGAGAATTGATAAATATGGTTGCTGTTTTCCTAGTACAGTGCTAGGCTAGGTAATCTGCCACTAAATTCTCATGACGGAAAGGAACCCCCTTTCTCATGATAGGTTTGGGTCCCAGCTGTGAGACATTTACCACTGGATAGAGAATAACTTAAAATTACTGTAATACACCTTTAATAAAAGGGACTCCTCTGTTCACAGGAAGGATCTTGGCCAAGGAGGAGAGTAGATACAAAGAGTCTCTGCCTCTGGAGGACCTGTCCTATCCAGCATTTTACAGACAACTCATTGGTGTGAATGGACACTGTGTAATACTTAATTTCTCCTGTAGTGGTGCTGCAGGGAAGTCAAACACACACTTTTAGGTTTCCCCCACAGATTACAGCTGATAGCTGGGGGGACACGGTGATCAGCAAATTCTGTAGGGAACCCTAAGGAATGTCCAATATAGAGAATTCCTTCAACCTCATGATGAGTTTTCCAGGTATCTTTCTTACCTGGTAGGTAATAGTCGTACACTTTTACAGTTGCTGGTGTCAAGTCAAGGACCTTGGTTTCCTGCCATATTACAATGTAGTAATCTTGTGATGTATGATCAAGCTGAAGAATGATAAAGGTTGATATAATGTAACAATCATTATATATAGAGAATACAATCTGATATGAAGGAGTCAAGCAATGAGATGAGCCTTCCCATAATGCAAGGTACAGTCTATTAGAGAAGTTAGCGTAACCAGTGAGGGGTCTTCTATAAAGCTATGAAGTGACCTATCATGAAAACTTGCCTTTGAAGAGCAATGAGTCTTTATACTATTCTTGCACTGTGCCCCCTGATGATCAGCCTTAAAATGTATTTTGTCATGTGCCCCCCTACAGACATGGTACACATCTCCACTACAGGTATCCTGGATAGAAGATGTCTGCTTAAAGTCTACCTAACCTTTCAACTACCTTTGAATAGATCAATAGTACAGTGCACATGAGGAGTACTGATATTTCTGGACACTATATGACTTGTATGCAGTATTTTTAGCAGTTTTCCCCATAACAGACTTCATTTCTAATTCTCATTTTTTTGTGAGCTGATGGGTGGAGACTAACTGCATTCTGTGTGCAGTGTATGGGAGGCATCATAGCAGAGGACAATCTGCTCCATAACACTATCTCTGTCACATTTAGAATAATCATCAAGACCGTACAAGTCAGCAATATTTATGTGGATAAAGCCAGGTACTGTCCAGTACACAACCATCTAGTGATGGACAGACACTGTAGCATCGGGTTCATATTCTTAGGCTGAGAAAGCCCAAAAACTGAACTTTTCCACCCTGGTAAAGTTACCCCGTTGTTTTATTGCATCTCACTGGTTTTTATAACCAGCACGATATGGGAAAGCAGCAGCATTACAGAGGATGGTTGTGTATTGGACAGTACCTGGCTCTTCCTGGTATCTTTGGTGGCAGTGGTTAATAAGGAATTTGTGTTTGCCTTTTCACCAGATAACACTAAGTTCAGTCTTAGTAATGGATGCAGTTAAAAAATACATACATTGTATAAAGTCTTTTTTTTTTTTTGTTACTAATCTTTCCCCACACACAACCATCTAACTGTTTAAGGAGAAGGAATGATACCGCAAACAAAATTCTGCTACTATTAACATAAATTTGTGTTAAAGAATCTTTTTTCACTTAAATTACTGGCATGTCTGCATCTCAATGTCCTTTGAATTCACCATAAAACAGAATGTTCGTTTAGTAGAGTGGGGGCAGGAGGAAAATAGACAAGTCTAAAAGCAAGAATTTTACCCTGATAAGATATATTACATAGTCTACTATTTTCTTATGTTGTTGAAAAGTTAGTGACCATTTTGGTGAATATTTGCTGAGATTTGTGAACTCTACAGAACAGGAAGTGAGAACTGCAAGAGTTTATGATTAATAATATAGATAGTGACATGGAAAATGGAATTACCACCTTAATATTATATTTACCTGCAAACATTTACCTACATTTTTTGAGAAAGGAGTTGGCATCATTTTTGGTTACATGAAAGTAATTGATACAGTTTATTACCCATCATAAAACTTGTGTTTTAAATTTAAGTCATTCATTGTGTGGCATACAAAACATTTTCTTTATTATATGGATTGGTATAATTAAGGTGATACCAAATCTGTATTGTTTTTCACGCGTTACTTCTTTTGCAGAATAATTTAAACAAATTTTGTAGGAAAAAAATATGGAGTAGCATAAGAGCCTTAGTTTACAGTGTAGCAGCAAAAGGACTTGTCATATTTTAATAAAACCAATTTAGAGTACATATAAATTATTGATTAAGTTTTATTATTTTTCATTTGGAGGGAGATTTTGTTTTATTTTTTAAACTTAAACTTTTTACATTTTCCTTTTTGTTCCCATGAGGGAATGTTACATACTTGGCATACTGAAGCATTATTACCTGTCAGTAACAAGCTGGCAGGCAGTCTGATAGACTTTGCCTTAGCAGGACTGGGGACCTTTGATACATCCCCTCATATATTCTGTTTTATGGACAACTACCTCAGCACATGTCAATGAATAATGTCATTTAGCTATTAAAATCAGATCTTCACTGACCTTTTCCAGGTAAATAGTAATAGAGCCCCCCTGGATGCGAACTCTCTTGACATTAGGTAATTGCTGGAGCTGTAAAAATTGAATAATTAAGGGTGAAATTAAATGAATCATTTTAGGAATTTTGGTTGCTTCATATTTTCTAAACCTGATGTTTCCAACCATTGGTTCTCCAGCTGCTGTCAGAAAATGCTGGAGGTTGTGGTATGAAAAAGCTGGAGATCTACAGGTATAAACATGTATCTAAGCCCTCACCACCTCCTTCCACCTTTACTAAAAACAATCTAATCTGCTCTTTCCTTAACTCCAGGTCAACCAAAACTCTTGCCCATGGGTAAGACTACTGCAACATCGGCCTCTGCAGCCTGCCATCTAACATTCTTGCACTGCTCCAATTCATCCTCAGCTCTCAATTTTTTACGCTCCGGTGGGAGTTGATCCTCTCACTACTATGACATCACCCGTCCTACTTTGTAAAATCGACTATCACTGTAACAGGTGGTGCAAGCCAGAGAGGAAGGAGTCTGAGCGGCAAGAGCACGAAAGCCATGCCTCAAGTGCACCAACTGCCTCATTTGTATAATAGATGCAGGTCTAGGGCACAGGGTTATAAACTGTGGATGTCAGGAATGAATTCCATTGTCTGAGAGTAGCGCATTCCAGAGATCTATGCAACATGAGAAAAGTCTTGGATACGGGACTGGGAAGTTTGGATTATGAAGAATTTTAGTCTTCCGCTAAGTTCACAATGTCATCGCCTGTCCATTGTTCTAGTCTGTTGGAGGAACCACTAAACTAGTGGTCACATGTAGAGACCAGTGGATCCCATTGACTATAATGTCTTCGTCAGGTGTCCATGGTTTCAAAACTGAAATGGTGAAAAAAAATACGTGCCTGCAGGCTTTTCAGGTGGACATTGCAACCAAGTTTCCAATGGACTCCAGCGCAAATGTGAATGTAGCCTTGGAAAAATGGAAAGCGAAGGTAGTTTGGTAGACAGAGATGAGGGAGGAGATGTAAGGAAGTGCAGCACTGTGGGGGGACTTAAGGGTGAGAGTGAAAGGTTTACAATGTATTTTATAATGGATAACCAAGAAAGATGAGCTTGGCCGCTACAGTCAGCAGGATTATAGGGAGTAGAGTATACAGAGGGCTAGAATAAAAGCAAGAAGAGCAACACTAAGGGTTCCTCAATAAGAAAAGATTCTAGAGACATTTTTGATATGGGGTGGAATTTATCATAAAGGGAAATTCTAAAGTCAGCTTTGCTAAAGTCTGTGATGCTATAATTTATACCAAATTTATCAAATGTTGCACACTTTCATACATTGTTCTAAGTCTCACATTTTTGACCTGAGATGTGACTTAACTTTCTACAGCAATCCCTTACAATGGTAAGACTGCAACAATTTTTACGCAAGTTCAGAAACTCACAAACCCCCATTTTGCAACTTTTTAACTCCAGAGCTCTGGTCTGGCACCAAATTATACAAGTTCGGTCCAAAACAAATTTTTTTTGCCTGAATCTTGCAAACATTCACAAATCAAAACTTTGCGAGATTCCCTCATCTCTAATGCTAACAATATATACATGTAGCACATGGTCCAGAGGTCGTAAGCATTTCCGCCCTTTATTAAATATCAAAGAACATGACGGTAACCAGAGTCACCACCATGACACAATGTTAATGGATTACCATCACGTAGGCATCACTATGTGGCTGGAATCCGGACAGCATGTTCACTTCAATAATGACCATATTGGTGACTTCTCTTTTTCCAGTGTATCTGTGGCAAAAGAATTTTTAAACAAAAATGGGACAAAGAACCAAAATTATAGTCCGACGCCAAAAGTCAAAATATCAGCGATAAATATAAGTAAAACGATCTAATTGTACAATTAAGATGAGCTACGATGAGTAAAAATAGATAAAAAGAAATAATTAAATGCAAAAATTACCTGACGATTATGTTAAGACTGAAATTTTCCATGTCATTATCACAATCCCCAATTTCGGCAGAAATACTAAAGGCTGATGGTACCAGCATTGGCAGCACATTGTATTTAAGGACACACTGAAAAATAGGTTGGTGGTTAAAAAGATTTATCATGAAATTAAATTTTTGCCATTTAGTTGATCTAAAAATTGAAAAACAAGATAAAAAATTCCCAAAACAGTGTAGATGTCATCTATACTATAAACTATATAAACTAATATTTTAGGCATTGGCTGGACCCATAGAATTCTTTGCTGAATTTTTCAGTTTGTCTTATGCTTTTAAAAAAACAAAACAAAAAATAAATAAATAAAAAATCACCCCCTACCTATTGGATTATTCAGAAAGCAGCCGCTATTGTAACCGACTATCCTGACTCCTGTCCAGGTCATTACATCCTGACATTGTTCAGGAGGTCTCCTCATTGTTCAGGTAGTGATCCTGGAGGCCGAATTGGAGGTGGTTTGAACAGGAGTGGGTATGGGTGAATGTTTGCATTGCCTGTTGGAATAATTCAACAGGTAATGGACTAACGTGGCCGGGGGCAGTAAGGGAGGCAATATAACATGTGGGGCCATAAAAGAGGACAATGTACTCTGTGGGGGCCATAAAGGGGTGAAATATATTGTGTGGGGGCTAGTAAAGAGGGAAATAGATTGTGGGGTTAATAAAGTGGCAATATAAGTATGGGGGCCAGTCAGGTTGGACATATACTGTGGGGGCCAGTAAAAAGGGTGTTCTTCTGTGTCAGGGCCAATAAAGGGGGAATTTTTGACCTGCAACTGGGTGGACAGTAATGGTAAAGAGGGTACATGGCCTAAAAATTTTGATTAAGGGGGCCCCCAGACATAATTTTGCTTGAAGACCCCAAAAATGACAAAACCAGCCTTGCCCACCTGAAATAATTATATAATTTTGGATCTGATTGTTGCTGACCTGGATGCTTCTTGACAATGCCTTCAATGTAGTCTGAGATTAGACGTCCGACTCACTAATGGGGACCAACCTAGTTATCAAAGTTCCTTGCAGTGGTTAAAGGAACCTTAAACTCTATATCCCATGCAATGAACTTATATTTTCTAGATGAGTTACACATTCTCATTACCATCCTTAGTAAGTCACCTGAATGAACGCACAGCCATTTCCTCTAAGGATCAGGCTGTAGTCCCCGGGAAAGTCTCGTAGAGTCTCCTTCTGGAAGAGAAGTTGGTTTGTTCCATCCACCTTGAACTGCTTCAAAGTCTCTTTGCCATTAAATACTGTAATCTCCAAGGTGCCTCTAGAACTGTACACCATCTTCGAGTACTTGGCCATGGCCTGAATAGCCACGACTGTGTCCTGTAGGGATAGATGCCCAAATCAATCCTAAAACAATCAGAAGATGTGACTGCCATGAACAATTCCAGGTGCTTTACCTGTGTGGAAGAAAATCCCCCATCAGAATTCTGCTGTTTGGTCAACCAGCTGACAATTCGGGAGGTGTAAGGAATCTGAGAATCCGGTATGGTGTTGGCTGTAGTTATTGCCAGCAGGACATAGGCAGTTAGTTCTATGCTTCCTGATACCGAGCTCCCAGAGGATTGAAGAGTGTATTTCCAGTACAAGTCACCACCTGTGCAAGAGAAATTCAATTCAAGAAATTCAACATGGATGTTGGTCAATAAGAAGACATCTGAAATCTGGAACTAGTCATTTCAGAATTTTTTTCATTGGGGCAGACTTTTTATAATTTTCATTTTGGTAGTTTGTCACCAGACCATCCCTATAAAACCATCCCTGCAGATAAAGGTTAGGCTCACCTGAAGCCAGTGGTCTTTTCCCATCTTCATCCATGCCTCCTTCCCCTATAAAAGCTTTTTTCTCAATTTGCAAATGTGTTTGGAGCAATGAAGGCATCACCATTGCTCTCACTGCTTCACAAACTATGTCTCCCACTGCCCAGTACCTCCCTCCGTCTCCCCTCCCTTTTGTAATTGACACGGCCAAGCAATGTAAACAAAATATCATCTGGCCCTGAGTTTTTACCTTGCGCCACCACTGATTCAGATTTGGCAAGCTTCAGGGCTTTACTTGGAAATACATGGAAATAAATAACTTTGGCACATCTTGGTCACTCCTGAGAACAAAACATTTAAATCTATGTCTGCTACGAGCAGGTGCAGATTTGTGTTAAGATTTGCACTATTTTTGTCGGAAACCTGCTGATTCCCACCAAAGGTGCATGCAATAATTTCTCAAGAGGAAGAAGTGTTCCTTCAGATGCTGAGTCCCCCGACCCACCACCTCTACCAACCACTTCTGGTTTAATTTACTGGATGTCCTAGTAATACTGGATGCCCCAGCAATGCAAGATAATGCCAAGTTATCACCTACGAATTGTAGAACAGTTGCTCCTCTAGCTTCAGTAACTCCACCAACCCCAGCTCAAAAACTCCCTGAATCCAAGGTCCAAATAAAGAGGACTCCCTTACAATCTCTGCGTTAGTCTTCCCATTAACAAGATGTACCAATGCAGTGACTGTCATTGAGGGCATGTCCAGCTTTGCCAAGGCAGACTGCTTTAGCCTGTATAGCCATATCGATTCTTGGTAGCTATACTGACCGAAAATTAAAAATCTAGAAACTCCAGTGTTAAATTTAACCGCAACCCTTGTGTGCTCTCTATATGTTATTCCACAGACCTGGATTTCATTACCTGAGGACACGGCAAGGTTAGAAAGTCTGTTCAGAAGTATCTGCTCGTTTCCAGCGTCATTGGCTAAGGCAAAGGTGTACGCCAACAGTGCCATAGTGTACGGGTTTGATGAGGACCTCACTTGGGTCCTCAGACAGGAGAGAGCCCGAGCCACCATTATGTCCTGGTAGATTATGGAGAGACAGTGTTATTGTGTATGGCTTACAAGTGTAACATATTCAGTATTTTCTAACCTTTCTTATTAGTTAGGAGATCAGGCCAGTTCTCATTCAAGAGATCAGGCGGTATGTAGAGTCTTACTTACAGGCAAGGATCCATAGGAAAAAGTATGCAAATTAGTTCCCTTCCAGAAGGAAGAAATCTCAGTGACCAATCCAGAGACTCGTCCAAAAGGGATACACAACAATCTAAGGGAACCTATTGGCATATACTTGTAATTTATGTAATAAGTTACATAGGAACAGTATTATAGTAGTTATATTCTTGTACATAGGAGGTAGTATTATAGTAGTTATATTCTTGTACATAGGAGCAGTATTATAGTAGTTATATTCTTGTACATAGGGGCAGTATTATAGTAGTTATATTCTTGTACATAGGAGCAGTATTATAGTAGTTATATTCTTGTACATAGGGGGCAGTATTATAGTAGTTATATTCTTGTACATAGGAGGTAGTATTATAGTAGTTATATTCTTGTACATAGGAGGTAGTATTATAGTAGTTATATTCTTGTACATAGGAGGTAGTATTATAGTAGTTATATTCTTGTATATAGGAGGCTGTATTATAGTAGTTATATTCTTGTACATAGGAGCAGTATTATAGTAGATATATTCTTGTATATAGGAGGTAGTATTATAGTAGTTATATTCTTGTACATAGGGGCAATATTATAGTAGTTATATTCTTGTACATAGGAGGCAGTATTATAGTAGTTATATTCTTGTACATAGGAGCAGTATTATAGTAGTTATATTCTTGTACATAGGAGGCAGTATTATAGTAGTTATATTCTTGTACATAGGAGCAGTATTATAGTAGATATATTCTTGTACATAGGAGCAGTATTATAGTAGTTATATTCTTGTACATAGGAGCAGTATTATAGTAGTTATATTCTTGTACATAGGAGCAGTATTATAGTAGTTATATTCTTGTACATAGGGTAGTATTATAGTAGTTATATTCTTGTACATAGGAGCAGTATTATAGTGTTATATTCTTGTACATGGGGTAGTATTATAGTAGTTATATTCTTGTACATGGGTAGTTTTAGTGTTATATTCTTGTACATAGGAGCAGTATTATAGTAGTTATATTCTTGTACATAGGAGCAGTATTATAGTAGTTATATTCTTGTACATAGGAGCAGTATTATAGTAGTTATATTCTTGTACATAGGAGGCTGTATTATAGTAGTTATATTCTTGTACATAGGAGCAGTATTATAGTAGATATATTCTTGTACATAGGAGCAGTATTATAGTAGTTATATTCTTGTACATAGGAGCAGTATTATAGTAGTTATATTCTTGTACATAGGAGCAGTATTATAGTAGTTATATTCTTGTACATAGGAGCAGTATTATAGTAGTTATATTCTTGTACATAGGGGGTATTATAGTAGTTATATTCTTGTACATAGGAGGTAGTATTATAGTAGTTATATTCTTGTACATAGGAGCAGTATTATAGTAGTTATATTCTTGTACATAGGAGCAGTATTATAGTAGTTATATTCTTGTACATAGGGGCAGTATTATAGTAGTTATATTCTTGTACATAGGAGCAGTAAGGAAATCATTATCTCGCCATCTATTCTACCCCACCATCTCACCTTCTCTGCACAGCTACTCACACACCTGCAAGCTTTCCACCCCAGAAACACACAACCTCCCCACACACTCTCCTATTTAAACCTGCTATCCCTCTCACTGCTTTTCCCTACTTCTGGCGACTTATCTTCCAATCCTGGACCACCCCAGCAAATCCCTACTATCAGATCTTTCCACACAACCAGCAGCGGCGCACGGAACCCCCTAAATCTTACACCTATCTTACCCGCTCCCGCCCCTCCCCACGCCCTCTCCGGGGCGCTATGGAACTCTCGCTCCATATGCAATAAACTTGACTACATCCATGACCTCTTCATTTCTCATGAGTTCTCATTTCTCGGTATCACAGAAACATGGCTGACACCCTCAGACACCACCTCCCCTGCTGCCCTTTCCAAT
Source organism: Leptodactylus fallax (assembly GCA_947044405.1). NCBI lineage: Eukaryota > Metazoa > Chordata > Amphibia > Anura > Leptodactylidae > Leptodactylus > Leptodactylus fallax. Next base: position 252,488 of record CAMRHE010000986.1, on the reverse strand, counting down.
GGAGGTCTGCAATTCTCGCACACTCCCCGCCCTAACAAACCTGGTTGAGGCGTAGACATACTCCTGTCTGACAATTGCTCCTTCACCCCAATCCAACCCATACTTGCTCTCACCCTCCCCTCCTTTGAAGTGCACTTTGTTTGCATTTACTCGCCCTCCAAGCTCCAACTGGCCATCATATATCAACCGCCAGGACCTAATTCTGCCTTTATCGACCACTTCACCACCTGGCTAATGCACTTCCTATCCACAGACACCCCCACCATCATCATGGGTGATTTCAACATCCCCATTAACACAAACCACCCCTCCACTTCCAGTCTCATGTCCCTCACCACCTCCTTTGGTCTCTCTCAATGGTCCTCCTCTGCCACTCACACAAAGGGGCACACGCTGGACCTCATAGTCACCCGCCTCTGCTCTCTAGTCAACCTCTCTAACTCTGTCCATGCTCTCTGACCACAACCTGCTGACATTCTCTGCCCTCTCCTCTGTAATAGACCCCCCAACCCCTGAAGCAACACGCCCCCGCAGAAACCTTAATCGCCTTGACATCCGCACGCTCTCACACTCTCCTACCGCTCGCTGACATATCCTCACTTCAGGACACAGATGCCACTACTGCCTTCTAGAATACCACCATTACGTCATTCCTTGACTCTGTGGCCCCCTTCACAAACGCCAGAGCCCGACAGATCAATAGGTAACCCTGGCACACTGACCTGACTAAAAAACTGAGACGAGCCTCACGGGTTGCAGAACGCCTCTGGAAGAAAAGCCACTCCTAGGAGGACTTCCTCGGGTATTCTTCACATTCAAGAACGCACTCACCTCTGCAAAGCAGGGCTACTTCACCACACTTTTATCTGCCCTATCCCGCAACCCCAAAGAGCTATTCACTACCTTCAACTCCCTTCTCCTTCCTCCTGCGCCTAGACTATTGTAACACCCTTATCCATGGCCTCCCTGCAAATACTCTCGTCCCCCTCCAGTCCACCTTAAACTGTGCCGCTCGCTTAATACACCTCCCCCCCCCCCGTTTTTCATTGGCTGCTCCCCTCTGCCAATCCCTTCACTGGCTACCCGTTGCCCAGCAAATAGAGTTCAAATTACTAACGCTGACATACAAAGTCATCCACAACCTGTCCCCTCCATATATCTCCGACCTAATCTCCCGCTACCTGCCCGCACGTAACCTCCGTTCCTCCAAAGACGACCTGCTCCGCTCTTCACACAACCATCTCCAAGACTTCTCCCATGCATCCCCCATACTCTGGAACACATTACCAAGACACATAAGACTGACCCCCACAGTCACAAGCTTCAAGGCGGCCCTGAAGACTCACCTATTCAGGAAGGCCTACAACCTCCAATAACACTACTGTCACCACACCACCACCTGTACAGCCTCTACCCCCACCTTCTGTCTCTATCCCTCTTCCCTCAGATTGTAAGCCCTTGCGGGCAGGGCCCTCTGTCCCACTGTGCCAGTGATCACTGTTAGTATTATATTTTGTCTTGTATATTTTGTGTACCATATGTAAACCGACAAATTTACAGCACCATGGGATTAATATAATAGTACAGCTCCATGGAATTTATATAATAGTACAGCTCCATGGAATTAATGGTGCTATATAAACAAATAAATAATAAATCACTAATGTATATTATTTAGCTGCATTAGAATAAGACTATAATCCCAGCCAAAGGCACTCCAACCACCAACTATAAAGTAATGGTACATCCTAGTGATATACTGCCATACACCTTACATTAGAAGGAAGATCAATAGCCACATATTACGGTCTTCTGTTTACTCACAGTGATTGGGGTACCACGTTCTAGGAGGGCCGCTGTGATGTAAGCACAGAGTGAGAGGTCATCTTCCACTCCACCCTGGGAAGAAGAAAATAGTCATAGATACAGAAACAGTAGCAATACAGTCATTGTTTTCTTGTACATAGGAGGTAGTATTATAGTAGTTATATTCTTGTACATAGGGGCAGTATTATAGTAGTTATATTCTTGTACATAGGGGCAGTATTATAGTAGTTATATTCTTGTACATAGGAGGTAGTATTATAGTAGTTATATTCTTGTACATAGGAGTAGTATTATAGTAGTTATATTCTTGTACATAGGGGCAGTATTATATTAGTTATATTCTTGTACATAGGAGCAGTATTATAGTAGTTATATTCTTGTACATAGGAGGAAGTATTATAGCAGTTATATTCTTGTACATAGGAGTAGTATTATAGTAGTTATGTTCTTGTACATAGGAGCAGTATTATAGTAGTTATATTCTTGTACATAGGAGTAGTATTATAGTAGTTATATTCCTGTACATAGGGGGCAGTATTATAGTAGTTATATTCTTGTACATAGGAGGTAGTATTATAGTAGTTATATTCTTGTACATAGGAGGTAGTATTATAGTAGTTATATTCTTGTACATAGGGGCAGTATTATAGTAGTTATATTCTTGTACATAGGAGTAGTATTATAGTAGTTATATTCTTGTACATAGGAGGTAGTATTATAGTAGTTATATTCTTGTACATAGGAGTAGTATTATAGTAGTTATATTCTTTTACATAAAGGGCATCATTTTTGTACATAGACTGAAGCATTATAATATTTTCTTTACATCTGAAAATTGGATCTGAACTATGATTGTCTTACTATATAAATGCCTTCAAGAAGTTGACAAGCTCGCTACTACATATTTCGAAACTTATTTCTTGGGATCAGTTTTACCTTCATGGTTGTGTGAAACAGTATTCCCCGACTGATGAAGCATCCATTAGATTTCTGTTGTTGACCAAGCCAAGTCACAGCTTGTCTCAGGACATTATCGTCGATAAATATATATGCCTTAGCCTGGTGGAAACACTTCAACACAAATGCAGTGAGCCTGGTGACAAAAATTACAAGTAGGATGTAAACCCTTAACTTGCAAGCCACTACTGTACTTGTATCCTAATAGCAATTCTGGTTGGTTTCAAACTCGAACTCTCACTAGGTTTCGTCCATCTGTCATAGGTATATGACTATTTAGGCTGGTCACTGACTCAGTAGTTATATATCAAATTTCCCATAGACTGCAATACAGTTGTATTGCAGTCTATGGGACTTGCAATCATATGAACCCTTTATACATCTTTTTTTTTGTGTCTGCTAGGTGTGTTAAGACTGCAACAGTGTTTTAGTTTAGAACAAAAAAAAAAAACAAATATAATTAAATTGATTAAAAAAAAAAAAAAAAAAATCATGAAAATTTAGTGAGATCTCTATTTTTTTATTTTTTGGCAAATTTGTTATTTATTTGCAAACAAGAAAGTTAAGGCAGAGCAAGACTCAAAAAAGAAGGGATTAAAACTATTCACCAAGTACTTCCTTCTGCATCGCTCATTCCCGAACGCGCTGTATGACCCATCAGTGTGTTTGTACACGAGCTCTTGCTGATATCCTGGTGATGGGGGGACAATATCATAGTAGTTAGGGATGTAAAGTATTTAACTTGGATTTTAGACTGATCCTGGACCAGACTCTAAACTTTTGCAAGATACAAATTGTATTGAATGAAAACCATCTATAAACAATACGTATAAGATCTACAGTACTGGTGCATAGTAAGAATGCTTTCAGAAATAGAAGGGTTAATAGTGGTTGGGGTCTTTTTTCAATGAAATGAAGAGAAATTTAAATCCCATCAATATTTGGTGTGACCTTTACCTTCCATTAATTCTTCTCTCTACAGTTTTTGGCAGAACTTGGCAAGGAGGTTGTATAGAGATTTCTCCACAAGCGCCTAAATCTTTTGCCCGGTACTATATACAGAACACCACCTCCGGAGGACAGCTAACTCACCACTTTGCAGGTAACCTATGGCTCTTAGCTTTAGCTCAGCACTCAGCTGTCTCGTGGCTACCAGATAATCCAGCACATATATTATGGGTGCCATGGTCAGCATGTTTTGCTCTCCGCAGCCACCTGGCATTCTGACAAGATGGTCAAGGTTCTGCAGAGTCGCTCCTAGGATGTCGCCTGAGACAAGATGGATTCATATAGTCAGCTCACATTCACACTAGTATCAAGCCTTAACAGTATAGAAGTTACATCCTATCTTATACTCTAGTCACATGGAAAGCTGCATTCAGAATGCTTCAGATATCCTGTTGTATGTGTGCTCACATTGTCCCTGCTTTCCTTGCTAATGCAGCGTCCTTTCACCATCTAAAATTACCTTTCATTTTTTAATAGAATTGTACCGGAAACCAGTTTTACCGATCAGTGCATTTTTGGCAGATGTTGCCCTTGGTTGGATTTGAACCAAGGACCTCAGCGCTGAAAAGCCACAGTATAAACCACTGAGCCACCGGACAGCCTCAGGAAAAGGGGTGGGATTTAGAGCACCATTACATTTTCTAATCACGCACCCTTGTCTGCTCCTCCCTGACACCACCCACTTGACAGTGCAGAGACTATTTAGCATATCATGCACTAAAACAACAGCACCGATTGCTCAGGAACGGTGGGCGCTACAGAAAAAATTCCACCTGCACCAGAATCAGTGGAGGGGCGGCTATTACAGGATGCAAAGAACTGGAGTTTGTGGAGGTGGTGAAAGGTCCTCTAAACTATACATTAGCCCAATATACAAAACATCACTACTCCAAAAATTCAGCACATCAGGAGTCCCTATTTTGATATTCTTTGGGTATGTAAATATAGACGTGAAATATAAAACCTAAATGTGACTGGAGTAGATCAAGATCAGAACACAATGGGGCACAGTTTTGACCTTTATGATGCAAAAATTTTTTTTTTTGTATCCTTACCGTTCAATCAAAAAATACAAAAAAAAAAAAAAAAATATTGTTCTTGAAGAAGCCTTAATAGGACTTGACTTTTGCAGGAAGAGCCGTGATTTTAAGGTCTTTAAAATCGAGGTATAAATAATGTAATGGAAGTGTATTAAAAAATATTTAGGAAAATTCAATTCCACAGTTTTTGTTTGGGGTTGGCGTTTCATTTCTACAGTAAAATTTTGTTATATGTGCCAGTATAATAATGGCAATACACACGCACATTAAAGTTTTTACCCTGTATTACTATACAACATGACAACAGCAGATTGTAGCATCACGGCAAGGGGTTAAACTGCCCAGATCAGAGCTATCTCCGATCCCGGCCATTGAATTTATTGTCATTGATCTTGTTCACAGCCATTAATCTTTTGGATCCCTTTAATTTTATTCTTACCCATCACGGAGATGTACGCGCTCTCCGATTTCTTCACCCACGTCTTTGGAAGCCTTAGTGAGAATGTCTTTCGTATGCTGTCCACGGAGGCTAGAAACAGAGCAAGAGAGATACGGTATTACATGTGCCATGTCACATCACCCACACGTATACAGTAAATTAAGAGTTAAAGGGAATGTGTCACCAGATAATAAACCACGCTTTTATGTTAAATTTGAAGAATTTTTGGTTATGCTTTTTAAAATTTTCCATCTCACCATTACAAAAAAAACCCCATAAAATACTAAATCCTGCATTTTCTCTCTGCCCACTAAGCCTAATAATAGACTGGCACTTCCCAAATCTTTAGAGTTTTGTGCAAATGTCACCTCATTTACATCACAGACAGGATTACAATAGAAGATAGCACCTCTATAGATACCACAGCTTTGCTCATCCCACATAGATGTCACAGCTTTGCTCATCCCCCTCCCTGCATGGAGCAGGTCTAGAAAACGCTCCCACAGACCTCAATGAGTCTTCTCCAGACTATTGCTACCTATGGCCATGACTATGCTGTAAAGCAGATCACTAAATGCTGTAAATGGAGCAGAGGAGAAGCTCAGACAAGATGGCCACCCCCATAATCCTGTACAGAAAATAGAATAAAAAACATCTGTAATCAGGAAATAAAAACAGATTAAAAAAATTATATATTCGTCAAATAAAAATTGGTAATTCATCCCCTTTAAATCTCCCTGACCAGCCCTCCATACCCAAACTCCAAAACAAATTTTCCACGTGTTACCGTTCAGACATAAGTACATATTTTCAATAACTTCTTTCTGGATGCCTGCAGGCTAGAAAAAAAGAAGAAACTGCATAAATTCTAAGAAAGTACAGATTATAGCAGAAATCAAATAAAAAATTTACTTCATGTTATACGTCTAATATATGTTTATATGGTGCATTTTTTTTTTTTTTTAAGAACTTACCTTGACTAGTAGTTGTTTTTGCAGTATGTCGAGATTTCCAGTAGGGGGCACATATGGTTTCAATCCATCACATAAATCACTGCTGGCCACCGCCTCGGCTCTCACATTGATGGTCACCAATCCTAGAGACATATCAATAGTATACATGATAAGACCTTTGACATCCTGAAAGCAATGTTTGGGGCTTGGTCTAGGGAGCTTTGGGCCCATCATATACACCAGAGGTCAGCGCGGATCTGTATTCATTGTACTGTCACTACACATAGCGATTATAAATAAGTCATCTATGATGAATAGTAAATTACTGAAAAATAACCCCTAAAAATTAGATATCCCAGTCGCAAGTGAGCGGGAGATCATCAACTAGTGTCAACTTTCTGGGCTCTCTTGAGGCAGGGGTCTCATGTAGCGTAAACGCTGTAATTTTGCCGCCGGCGTTTTCCGTATAGGTATAACATAAGTAGAAAGTCCGCAGAGGAAAAAAACTCTGCGGACTTTGTGAAAACAGTTGCGGAAAAAACTGCGATGCGTTTCTGCCATGGTTTTTCCGCAGCGCTTTTTGGCTGCGGCTCGCTATGTGGGTCCTTAGCCTAACTTTTTTTTTTTTTCCCTCCTCATGGCACGATTTTTGCACACAGCTAGCATAGCTGCAACTATAGGAAAGAGTTAAACTATTTTACTAAATGTAATACTGAATTTTACAGCAGGAAATTTTCCTCAATATCATCTGTCATATTGATATTAAAAAATGAATATAATTACTCCCACAATCTGAGTTTACATATATAATATATAGACAACTTTAAAGTGTATCCTTTTTCACACTCTTGTGCATTTTTCACCACTTTCACACTGGTCTAAATTATAAAAATTATTTTCTAAAATGCGCCAGATTTGTAGTTAGAAAGTTCCACAAATCTGTCAAATTCTAAGACAAGCATTAGACATTCCTATTTTTGAGTTTAAGAAGGAAAAATATCTAGTTGAACTTCTCACAACTTTTTGCAACACACAGTCAAGATTGGTGCACACATTGAGGTGCCAAAAGTTTGGTGCATTTTAGGACTCCTAAGTTTCATTTACTAATAGTCAATGTGCCCTGAAGTCATTACAGGTCATTAATGAAAAAAAAAAAAAAAAAAAAATTCTATATATTTATATAGTATATTTAAGTAGATTATATCTAGTCATAATTTAGAAATAGATGCTCCATAATGAACAGACATGTCTACTCCGACAACTTTTAGCATCTCTCATGTACAGCCACCCAGTGCCAAATACCTATCTGGTCGGTAACGATATTCCAGGTGAAGGTCGCAGCTTGGTCGGCACAGACACAACGTGAGTATATACAGTTCTGACATTTTTGCACTGAGAAATCCACAGAATTAAGCAGGTTTATCTGGACCTATGGAACAACACAGAGTATAAATGGAAAGGCCCATCTGAGGCTGAAGCCACATATTGCGGAAAAGGTGTTGTCCATTTTGCTGCAATTTTTTGAGCCAAAGCCAACAGTGGATTTAGCAGAAGGAACAAGTCGAATCCCCTCCATTATATTTTCCAGTCCCTTAGAAACCATTCCTGACTTTGGCTCAAATGCAGCAAAATCTGTAAAAAAATAAAAATAAATAAATTGTGTAGAAGAATAGACAAAATCCTCTCCCTAATGAATACAATTTTACATGCTTGGTGGCCACCAAAAAAGTTTTGGCAATTACCTAGAAAATATTTCCACTAACTACATTGCATGCTGACATTTTCCACAGTATGGTACCAGCTCCCCTCTACTTACCTCTCCTTGAAAAAGCAGGTAGAATCGGTACCATGTAGTGGAAAAGTGGCTTTATATGCAGAAAAATATCTTCAAAAAACTATAAACAGTGCAAATGCCAGAACACTTTCAATAATATTTCAGCCCTATTTCAAAATTAGTGAGAAGCAGCAGAACAAAAAACACCACCCATGGAAGATATTAGAAAGATCCCAACAAATTTAAGAAAATTCAATTGTGACTATATCATCCACCATCAAAAATTAAAGGGTTGAGCTCTCAAAACTCACCGCTGTCCGGATAGAGATGAATGTAGAGAAGAGAGATGAGTGAACCAGTTTGTAAAAGAAAGAAAAAAAAACGGTTCTTCATGAATTTTCCAAAAATTTTTTGTGTTCGACCAAGCCCAAAATTTTAGGGGCTCACCACCTACAAATCATTATTATATTCTAGAGTCTTAGCATAACAACAATCTGAGTATAAGAATCGGAGTCCCTTTGTGAGGCTCCACTGTGGAGTTTTTATTCTGGGGCATCCCTGACATCTTCGAGCCTCCTCGGTGCCCTAGGTGACAGCTGAGACCTGTCATTGGGCCTCACCAGTGGCTCTTAGCCGCTGACATCACAAAGGAGGTCAGAAGATACCAAGGACACCTGAGAATGAAGACCGGATGCCCCAGAAGGGTGAGAAGAGGAGAGTAGGAGGAGTTATTTTTTCCACAACTCCTGAAGAGACCCTAGAGTATAATAATTGTACTTGTGAATTGCATCTATCAAGTTCGGTTCAAAACTAAACTTGAAAATATTCCCGTTACGTTCGTACAGAGTTCACCCATCACTAGCTGGAACCTATTACAGGTTTGTTTTTTTTTTTAATGTGGAAAGGTTATTCCTTTCTATAATGAAATATTTAAGATGATCTCCCATATGGGGGAATATGAGATGTCCTCGCTAAATATCTATAGATACGTTTCCCACTCGGATTAGATGGGTGATGGCATGGATTTTAGATGCAGCCAAACCCACCATTATTGCACATTGGAAATTGAACCATATTCTTAAGATTTCAGAGGTCAGACCCAGAATTAATGTCTGTCTTCAATATGAATGTAATGTAATATAATTCAACCCACCTCAGACAAGATGGAAGTGTTGGATAGAAGGCCTGTGCCTTATGTTTGGATGAAGCCTTCCAAATACATAACATACATAAGTATCACCTTATTGAATAGATCTGTGCATACCTGAGAAGTCCATTGGGAACAAAATAAATGGTCTGCCGGACTCTCGAAAGCATCTGAGCAGGTTCGGACTGTTCGCTATAAACATGAATTTTGTGCAATTTTTTTTAAATAAAAATGTTAAGGTTTGATACAGAACTGCGTGATGGTATCAAACCTGAAAGTGCTAGCTGATATGTTGTCAATTTGCTAGGTGTCTACTTTCACAAAACACAATATATAGTACAGGCGCCCTATATAACACAATGGCCCCAGCATTTTATGATCCCACCAGTAGGAGGACAAATTAAGAAAATTGCAAGAATTGCACAATACGGCAGATGTCTACATTCACAAAATACACAGCATTGCCACAGAGTTTTTTTCCTGCATTCCGATATGTGGGGCCATAGCCTCATAGTGGTTTCTTCAACTACTAAAAACATTTCATAATTCACCTTCAAACACTGCTTGAGATAATTGAAGACAGTGGCTTTAAGTAAGAGCGTCTCCCCTTGGACGATGGAGTATGGTAGAGAAAGCTCTACAAAGAACGGCTTGAAGACAGTCAAAGAAACCTGTGGGGACAAGCCGAAACCAATGTCTCCCACACAGAAGGCTCTGGCATTGAATTTTGTGATGGTGTCCGGGACGATGACTTGGATGTTTGACTGACCAATTTGACTATTAAAAATAAATAAAATCAATTAAATTAAATAAAAATAAATAGAAAAAATACTTGTTAGTACTAAAGGAAACCTACACAGATAATCTATTATTGATTCTGATCACCAAACCAAAAAGTTCAGTGTTCTTAAACCTTAGAAAACCTACTTTTTTTATTTTTAAAGCTTGCGAGTTGCGACAAAGTCTAAGGCAGACACCCATAAACCACAGATAACCAGAAAGTTTAGAGCACCAAATTATCCATACAAAATTATTTGTAAGTGTATATACCATGCCACATGATTTCTATTAGCCTCAAAATCTACTCATATTCAAAAGGCAATCAGTAAGTAAATGCTTATCCCGAACAAACCCCCAAATACAATGTACTGCACACCATCCCAGACAAACCCCCAAATACAATGTACTGCACGACATCCTGGACGAGCCCCCAAATACAATGTACTGCACACCATCCCGAACAAACCCCCAAATACAATGTACTGCACACCATCCCAGACAAACCCCCAAATACAATGTACTGCACGACATCCTGGACAAGCCCCCAAATACAATGTACTGCACGACATCCTGGACAAGCCCCCAAATACAATGTACTGCACACCATCCCGAACAAACCCCCAAATACAATGTACTGCACACCATCCCAGACAAACCCCCAAATACAATGTACTGCACGACATCCTGGACAAGCCCCCAAATACAATGTACTGCATGTCATCCTGGACAAACCCCCAAATACAATGTACTGCATGTCATCCTGGAAAAATCTCCAAATACATTTCACTGCATGTTATCCCAGACAAACCTACAAACATAACTTACTGCATGTCATCCTACACCATAAATCACCTATATGAATTTTATATGAAATTAACTTGGATGCTTAGATTTTGTTTTGATTAATTTTATTAACATCTCTGAAGGGTCCACAGAAAACGTACAATTATGAAATAGTTTTTTCTGTTTGGTTTTTATGGTGTTCACTCTGCATTAAGGATGACATGGCAGCAGATCATTATGTTTATGTCCATACTATATTTATATTGGTTTTATTATGGTTTTACCACTTAACAAATAAAACGCCATTTTGCAAAAGCATATGATTTGCCCGGGGTCCCTGTATTCTGTTGGGCATAACTTTTCTACTGTTTTATTAATGGAGCTACGTGAGGGCTTTTTTTGCTGGCCAAGTTTTAGTTTTCATTGGTACAATTTTCTGGTATGTTGAAATAGTGATCACTTTTGAGGGGAGGTATGGTGACCAAAATACATTCATCTCACGCATTGCTTTTACCATATGGGATAATTAACTTTAAGCACACAATGCTTTTATATTTATTTATTTTACATCGGAAAGGGTTTTTGAACTATATAAATTTAGCAGTTTGAGAACCCAGTATATTTTGAGTAAAAAGTCACAATTTTGGAACCACCAAAACTATTAAAACTCGATAATACATTCCCTGATCCTACCACTAGTGATAAAAGGTTGAAGTGTCTTCCAATTATATGCAAACATTCCAAGTATAATTGTAACAGTCTTATCTACTTGAAGGAAATTACCCAATGGGGACAAGGTTCCACAGCCAGGTGTCAGGGAAAAATTTCCTCACCGCATCATTTCGGCCAGGTACAAAAACTTCAGACAAAGCTTCCGGCAGTTTTTCGACTACTGCATTTTGAACTGTGGAAGATTGCAAAAACATTGTATCAAGAACATTGTATTACAATTCTAGCTGCCACTTTCCTGTTAGACATGTAAGTTATTTGCTTGGGACTCTAGTTAAAGAGGTTCTCCTAATATTGAACCTTGGCACATATCTGCTGGAAAGGTTAACAGATGAAGTCCAACCACTGGAATCCTATTGATCACGAGCAGGGGTTCTATGCCCCTTGTTAGAAGAGAGAAGTGGTTGAACATGTGTGATGCCACTCCATTCAAAGTCTATGGGACCGTTAAAGATAGCTGGGATAGCTCTATAGCAGTCCAACAGAGTTGACTGTAGCAGTAACAAGCATGCTCGACTGCCGTTACATTCACATAACTTAGTTAATGGGGTTTCCAGTCAAGCTGAAAAACCCAGGAAGGGACGGAGGTGGGGTAAAATAAAGATATTCAACCACCTCTGGTTCTCCATTGTAATGTTGGGTCCCCCAATCCATCCTGTGTTGGACCAAAAGTGAAGCGGCTCTGGTGACCACGGCAGTCAATCATTTGCCTCAGTAATGGAACGTTGGGCACCCGTAGTAGTGACATGACCGGTGTTCAATATGTGACCACACCAGAGCCACTTCACTTCTAGTCCTATTAGTGCTTGAACTAGGAATCTGGCAACCCGACAACACAATGGAGGACAAGGGCTATGAGAGTATCCCTTATATTTTTATTTTACCCATTGCTGACCCTTCCTGGGTTAGTCCCATTTATGTTCTAATAATTTGGTGGGTTAACAAAATTAACAAAACAGGTTTTGTTCAGACACTGAAGCAGCAGAGAAATGTCAAAAATTGTTACTACAGCTCTGGAATATAACAGTATGTTTAATACAACATGTGCATCGTCATATGGCCACATAATGTTGAGGGTAAAAAGGAGGTGGAGGGTGGAGCTTCTGTCACATACAATTGCTGCAATGTCTGTCCCTAGCCTTAATCTCTGCTTTTACTTTCTCCTTTGATTACAAGAAACCACATTTTATAACTTTCTTAATTTTTGACTGGTTATCATAAATATGGTACTATTTGCTTTTGATTGTATATGTCTTGGGTCTTAAACAGGACCTTTCATCGCCTCCACCAACTCCATCTCTTTGCATCCGACAATTAGTGCCGCTCCAAAGTTTTAGTACGGTTGGGGTTTTTTTTTAGTCCCAAACCATTCCTGAGCAAATCAGTGTTAGTTTCAGCACTCAATATGCTAATGAGGCTCTCTACTGCCAGGTCAGCGGTCCTAGATTATTTGCTCCAGTCTAGGACCACCCACTGGACAGTAGAGAGCCTCATTAGCATATTGGGTGCTGAAAGTAAAAATGAATGCTCAGGAATGCCAGTGGCTAGAGAAAAAATTTGCCTATTCGCCATTTTTGTTTAGTTTCTTACACCAGTGTACTTCACAAAAATTGACGACGGAGCAAGAAGCAGATGCAAGATGAACAGAAGATGATGCAGGGGGTGTGAAAAAGCAGTGCTGGAGGCGGGTTGCGGCAATGACGTGGGGGTGCTCGGAGCACAGGGGAACACCACCGGGGCTCCCTGAGCATAATTTACATATGAGAATAGAATGTTTTTTTTGGACAAACGGCAGCAGGGAGAAGAAAAGTAAAAGGTAGGAGTAGAATAGCCTTTATAAAGGCTATTCCAACATTGCTTCAGTTAAAAACACCTTTCCCCAATGATAGACTCCCTTTAAATGCAAAGAGATCGAGTTGGTGAAAGGTTCTCTTTAACAAATATTAAATATGTAAATACTATATAATAAAAAAATAAAAAATTTTATTTGAAAAAAAAATTGCTAATTGTATCTTTGCATGACTATAATTTTGTAAACTCTATTTAAGCCCTGTAGATATTAATGGAAAATGGTCAAATTACAATTTCTTACCATCAGGCATTGCTTCTAAAAACATGGGGCAGCGTATCGTTTTGGGCACTGGCTGCAGTATCCGAGCATTTGTTATTATCTTCGTACCAATCTCCTGTTATATGATATAAAGAAATAGAGTAAGGGAGAGTTTTTTTCATTAATGGAGTATTCCTATGTCATGAAGTGATGGCATAGAGCTAGAATAAGCCAACACTTTATGGTTGGCAAGGACATCACCTCTAAGACCCCGAGAATGTAAGGACCGCAGGACTACATATGGCGGTATAGTTTTCCCCACCGTACAGCAGTGCTCCTGGCCACTCAGCTGTGCAGGGAACTATGGCCAGTCCCATTCACTTGCATGGAAAGAACCTATAGCCATCGTCGTCTTTGAAGAAGATGGTGGCTACCAACAACTTGCAACATAGCCTATTGAGATGCCATCACTTTATGAGATAATACCCCTGTAAGAGATGATCAATCAATTGAAGCAAAAGTGACATGAGAAAATATTAAAAAAAAAAAAAAAAAAAAAAAAAAGTGGCAGAAAAGCAGAAATTGTTTCATAGGCAATATTTAGGACCAACCACACAAAGATTGAAAAAATCCACAAAATTATTTGGCAAAAATTGTTGGTAAATCCTAGAGCGGTCAATGGGTAGAATAGGTTCAATGGGTCGAATAGGGTCAATGGGAAAAGGCCACCAACAACGGTTGACTTGTCTCTCTTGTACTCTGGACGGATATCCACCTCTTACTAAGTACTGGAACAGTTGAAAAACCTGGAAAGAGGATATAAAATGTATTTTCCTTTAAGCCAAGCAATAAAATAATTCAATTCAGTCATTTCTTTAGAACATTTCCTAATTCTGTATAAGTAGCTTGAAGGGCAGTCTAGCCATGGGTAGGATAAGGCTGGTCATACATATTAGATAGCGGGTGGTTGGAAGGATCTTTATATTTCTCATAAGTGTTGGAGTCAAAGGTGGGAGTCAGATAAAGCTCTCAGACAATTATGGTATATCCTGTTGATATGTCAAGTGTCCAAGGTAGGAATACCCCTATAGTGGCATGGAGAGGTAACAGATCATATGCTAGCCAGCTACTATTAAAATCAATTAGTTGTCCTTTTACGCACAGCTTCTAATCTCGCTACATCCTCGCTACTGTTTCTATGCCAAATTTTCCTCTTACTTTCTCTGTAGTCAACTCCTTATCTTCATTTGAAATCTGAACGCTCTTATCCACAGCTCGGACAGCACACATAGATCCAGCCGAGGATTGAACCTGGAGATTCAGCTGATCTTTTGGGCTGGCTTCTGTCTGTGAAAACCTCAATGAGGCCTGCCAGAGAAGAAACATTAGGTAGGAAGGTGTAAGAAGCCCATAAAGTGTCTTTCAGTAATATAGTGAAGGTTTACATACTGAAACCAACCAGTGTTAAGATGGTTAAGAAACGTGAAGAACAACATTTCTACATGAAATCTAAAAAGAAAAAACCAATACATTAAAGCTCTTGTCTTGTCTTATTCTATCAAGGTTTTCCAGTTGAAATATCACAGTCTGCAGATCATGCACAGAGGACATAACAGAGTTCCCACCAACTGGTCTCAAAGTATTCAATCTCACAGAGGTCAGGTGCTTCCGGCAGCCTTGGCATCTAAAGTTGAAACAGTCACTTACACCCTGCTGTCTGCTAGCCTTCTATAATTCATTTTAATGTTTGTGGGAATATAAAGTACTATAATTGTATCCTCTTTACCTTTAAGCCATCTCTAAGCACCACAAGTCACCATCTTCGATAGATTCTATGCTGTAACTAAACTAACACTTAACTATAAAAGTTCTGCGAAAGCTTAATTCAATCCATGGTTTAATAGATGTGTTGTGAAAACTTAAACCCTAGAATTATTCCCCTAGATAAGGGCTCTAATCCCAAGAATTGATCCATTTACCTCCCGAAGTATGAAATCATTTTCTCACATTTCCTATAATCTATGAGCCTGGGCAAAGATTCCCTCAAAATCTCAAGAAGCCAGGACTAAATTAAATTCTGGAGGTCTCACCTTGTTTGGAAAGCAATTCTCCACATTGAAAAGCAGTCGGTCAGCAACGATAGCTCTATTATTGAGCAGAAGGAATCCCAGCATTTTGGGAGCTGGTCCAAAGTTAGATGTGAAAGTGATTGAGACTGTTAAGAATCCACGGAAAGCTAGGTAGAGAGTAGAGGGATGATGGTAAATATATGGCGATATAGCGATGGGAGAACCTCACAAGATTAGTTTTTGGAATATTCACAAGGTTCATCCACCTGTTTATGAACCATAGTGCAATTATTATGCTCTCAAGTCTCTTTTGATCCCGAATATATTCACCTTCCTTCACTTCTTTTGGGCTCCCTCACGGTACTCTTTGGTCGTCTACTGGACTCCTGGGTGATGTCATGGGTCCTGGGGAACTGCTGAGGTCGCATTCCCTTCGCTGATCGGCCTCAATGGTCACATGACAATGCGCCGGAAGAACACCGGAGCATTGGGAACAGGTGAGTATGATTTTTTTTTTTTTCCCCCTCCACTGCCCCCCGGCTGATTTAAAAGTTCAAGAGGTTGTCCATTCTTGCCTGGACAGCCCCTTTAACAAATCTGTTTGGTGGTTTGGCTGCTTTGGTAATATTTACAAAAAGTAAAAGCATTTTTGCTATCTCTCCATTTGCAGTGACCATGTCACCAAACCCCAGATAGGTGCAGGTCCCAGATATGGATTTGCCATAAATGTTTACGATGGGAATACACTTTAAATGTAAATTACGTAAGAATAATCCAGACATGAAAAACAAATATTTTCGTTCATTGACAATATTCGATTTGTTCTCAGTGATGTGTGACTGCAGAGATCACTGGTTGTACACAAGTCCAGCAAATCAGTCTATTATTTTGAACCATAAGGAGTTGACATTTATTTCCTGTTAAAGGTAGTGCAAAATATGACTTTCTATTCTGCTTTTTTGTTCTTATTGAAAATTTTTAATTCCATTTTCCATACATGATTATGGGGGTGGCCATCTTGCCTCAGCTTCTCCTCTGCTCTGTTAACAGCACTTAGTCATATGCTTTACAGCAGTCTTATGGCTAGGGAGGGGGGAGGAGATAAACTGTGACATCATCTATTGTCACTGGTACATGTAATGAGGAGTTAGTGGTTTAATCTATAGAGATGTTATCTTCTATTGTAACATAGTCTGATGTAAATAAGGTAACTGCTGCAAAGAAAACCCCTAAAGAAATGCCAAGTGTCAGGTTATTCGTATCAGTGACTAGAGTGAAAATTGCAGGCTATAGTAACCTACTTAAACTACAGTGACATGGAAATTAAAAAAAAAAAAAAAAATTTAATATATTTTTTAAAAAGTCTAAAAAAAAAATAGGTAATTTTCTGGTGACACTCTCTTGAAGAACATCTCTTCTAGGAGATGAGCGAATCGACTCTTCAGAAGTGGAATTCGATCCGAATTTCAGGAAATCTTCGATTCGTCACGATTCAGGATTTCCTCACATGCAAGAGGATGGACAATGGTGCAGATAGGCAGCAGCCAACTTACTACATAGGATATCTCTATAGTAGTTCAGTTTGTCCTCCCTCTCAGTGGGTGTAAAAAAGGCCCCCCATTTTTCCCCGGTAGCGAGGGTCTAACATGGTGGAGTAGTGGTGTAGTAGTAGTAGTAGTGGTGGTGGTGTAGTAGTCATCCCTCTGCTGAATGGTGACAATTTGGCTGTCACTGCACAAGGAAGGGTCTCTCACATTGAGGAGAGCACCAGTGAAGGTGTGTAGAGATTGAATTGCCTTTTGCCCTCTACTTAGCATTTCAATCTCTACACACCTTCACTGGTGCTCTCCTCAATGTGAGAGATTCTTGTCCCTAAACCACTCATTGCCTCCCACAAAGCCAGCCAGTTCACTTTGCTCTGTACTGATGAGGGACAACAATCCTGAAACAGCGCTGTATGCAGATAAGTGAAACTGGCTTGGCTAAAATCCCTTTTGCTGTCTCAAGACTCGGTGAGTCAAAAGCAAATTGAGGATCTGTTACATCCAACAGAGGGCGTATGAGCTCCCCAGCTCCTTTCCCATAATGCCTTGTGATATACTGCGCAAGGAAGTCAGCATGCTTCGAGTCATTTGCGCAAGTAACTCCAAGGGACTCCCTGTACTCATCTCCACTGCATACTGCCAACGGTGTGTCTGGGTCATCTGCCTCATCATCCTCATCTCCCTCTGGCTGTTCTGGTTGCTTCTGTTCCTCCTCTCCACCCATTTGGCTACACATTGTTTGCGCTCCAATGTCATCCTCATCCTCCTCCGCCAGTTCATCCCCCACAGCGCTCATGTGGCCTTGAGATGTAGATGCCACATGTCCTGTCCCCTGATCAACCAGATTGAAAAGCATCTTTTCCAGGATGTGAATCAGTGAAATGACGTTGTTCATCACGTAGTCCTGTGGACTAACAAAGTGGCCTCCTCAAAGGGAACGAGCAAACGGCAGGTGTCGTGCATGAGCTGCCATTGGCTAATGTTAAAGGCACAGTTGTGCTAAAGGCACAGGAAACTTGGTCAAAGTTGAAGGAAAGATGAATGCAGCAGGTTATCAGAAAATACTGGAGGCAAATTTGCACTCATCAGCCAGGAAGCTGAGTCATTGAGTCACACTGGGGAGATCTCAAGCACGCAGGACATGCAAAACAGCCCATGAATTTACAGGAACTGGAGACTTTTTGCCAAGAAGAATGGGCAGTTTTACCATTTGAGAAAATAAGGAGCCTCATCCACAACTACCACAAAAGACTTCAAGCTGTCATTGATGTTAGAGGGGGCAATACACGGTATTATGAACTGGGGGATGGGAACTTTTGAACAGGGTCATTTTGATGTTTTTGGTTGTCATTATGATTGAAAAAGAGAAAACACAGAAGTTTGACAATAAATGGCTTCAACCAACCACTAACCATGAGTGGAGAAAAAGTTTTTGTGTTATCATTCATATTCTCTGAAAAAAGGCCAAAAAAACAAAAAATCTGCCGGGCTACGTAAACTTTTTAGCGCAACTGTACACAGGGGAATATCTATGTCCACTTGTATCAAAGAAATCGTTTATGGCTTTTCTCTGTTCATATAGTCGATCAACATATGGAGGGTGGAATTCCAACGGGTGGAAACATCGCATATCAGCCTATATTGTGGGAGGCCGTTCTACCGCTGCAGCTCAAGGAGGATGTGCTTGACGTTGTACGAGTGGCCGAAGTGCATGCAAAGTTTCCTTGACATTTTTAGGATGTCTTGCAGATGGGTGGAACACTTAAGGAAATGCTTGACAAACAGATTGAACACGTGTGCCATGCAGGGTGCATGGCTTAGCCCTCCTTGACGAAGCATCGACACCATGTTCTTCCTGTTGTCCGTCACCATGGTTCCGATTTTGAGGTGTCACGGAGAAAGCCAGGATTCGATTTCTTGAAGGACACAGAGCAGTTCCTCCCCTGTGTGACTTCGTTCGCCAAGGCAAATGAGGTGTAGAACAGCGTGACACCGCTGTGCCCTGCAGATGTGGTATGCTGGAGGAACACTGTGAATTGTCCCTGCAGTGGAGACTGAGGAGACAGTGGAGGATGAGGCTGACATTGTTGCAGGACCAACGGCGTGAGATCGTGGAGGCTGAAGCTGCGTCACCTGTCCAAGTTGTTGGTGTGTCTGGGCAGGCACCACATTAAACCAGTGGGCCGTAAATAACATATTGTCCTTGACCGTAGTTACAGCTCCACACGTCGGCGCTGCCGTAAACTTTGGAAGACACCGACAGGCTCAAGGACTGGACCACCTTCTCTTCTACATATTTGTGCAGGGCTGGTACTGCCTTTTTGGCAAAGAAATTACAGCTTGGGACTCTCCATCTCGGCTTGGCACAAGCCATCAGTTCTCTGAAAGTTGCAGAGTCCACCACTTGGAAAGGGAGTGACTGCAGCACCAGCAACTTGGACAGGAGCACATTCAGCTTCTGCACTGTTGGATGAGTGCACCCATACTGTTGTGTCTTCTAAATCGCTTCTGTGATGGATTGCTGATGCAATGACTGACTAGAAGGAGGAGCAGGAGCATCAGGACCAGCAGATGATGGGAAGGAGACACAGCTTCCTTTGGCTGAGGTGTTGGAGCCTTGACTGCCTGAAATGGCATGCATGCCTCTGGGTGCTGCAGCAAGCTGGACCACCACATTGGAGCCACGGCTCCCCCAGGCCACTTTATGGTGACGCTGTATATGTTGACGCAGGACTGTGGTGCCAACATTGGCACCCTGGCTACGCTTCACCTTCTGCCCACAGATTGAACATATGGCCATGTTGAGCTCCCCCGGCGGCTTTACAAAAAACTGCCACACCGCCAAGTAGGTGATTTTACCCCCAACACTCTGGGCTAACTGACTGCTACCGTCACTGCCTCCATGAACCCCTACACCACTGCTTTGCAGGCAGATAGGCTGCTGCGAAGCGGGTGGTCTACCCCAGGCACCCTGCTGACTCCCCCACTGCCTCATGCGCAAGCTGCAACCCACTTCTCTTGATGACGATGAAGCCCCTCCCAATTACGATCGGATACATCGTCTTCCACTACAGTCTGCAGTTCACTAATGTCCTCTTCAACACCAGCTCCCATGCCACTCTCCTCATCACTACTTGCCCACCTACCAGAGGAAGCAGCGGATGTCTCCTCCAGATCTTAGCTGAGCAGTAGCTGCTGACTGTCCCATGGGCCTGCTGCCTTGGGATAACCTTGGACTCTGACCTATCCTTCAAGCCACACATCCAAACCCTCAACACCTCCTGCCGCCTCCAACTCAAGAACATCCATCAAATCCGCTCCTTCCTCACTCCTGAAACTACAAAGATGCTAGTCCACGCCCTCAAAATCTCCCGCTTAGACTACTGTAACACCCTTCTCCATGGCCCCCCAGCTAACACTCTCGCCCCCCTCCAGTCCACCTTAAGCTGTGCTGCTCGCCTAATACACATCTTCTCCCGTTCTTCTCCCGTTCTTCATCGGCAGCTCCCCTGTGCCAATCCCTCCACTGGCTACCCATCGCCCAGCGAATAGAGTTCAAATTACTAACGCTGACATACAAAGCCATCCACAACCTGTCCTCTCCATATACAGTACAGACCAAAAGTTTGGACACACCTTCTCATTCCAAACTGAAGGCATCAAAACAATGAATTAACACATGTGGAATTATATACTTAACAAAAAAGTGTGAAACAACTGAAAATATGTCTTATATTCTAGTTTCTTCAAAGTAGCCACCTTTTGCTTTGATTACTGCTTTGCACGATCTTGGCATTCTCTTGATGAGCTTCAAGAGGTAGTCACCTGAAATGGTTTTCACTTCACAGGTGTGCCCTGTCAGGTTTAATAAGTGGGATTTCTTGCCTTATAAATGGGGTTGGGACCATCAGTTGTGTTGTTCAGAAGTCAGGTGGATACACAGCTGATAGTCCTACTGAATGAAGTGTTAGAATTTGTATTATTGCAAGAAAAAAGCAGCTAAGTAAAGAAAAACGAGTGGCCATCATTTCTTTAAGAAAAGAAAGTCAATCAGTCCGAAAAATTGGGAAAACTTTGAAAGTGTCCCCAAGTGCAGTGGCCAAAACCATCAAGCGATACAAAGAAACTGACTCACATGAGGACCACCCCAGGAAAGGAAGACCAAGAGTCACCTCTGCTGCGGAGGATAAGTTCATACGAGTCACCAGCCTCAGAAATCGCAGGTTAACAGCAGCTCAGATTAGAGACCAGGTCAATGCCACACAGAGTTCTAGCAGCAGACACATCTCTACAACAACTGTTAAGAGGAGACTGTGTGCAGCAGGCCTTCATGGTAAAATAGCTGCTAGGAAACCACTGCTAAGGACAGGCAACAAGCAGAAGAGACTTGTTTGGGCTAAAGAACACAAGGAATGGACATCTGTGGAAATCTGTGCTTTGGTCTGATGAGTCCAAATTTGAGATCTTTGGTTCCAACCACCGTGTATTTGTGCGACGCAGAAAAGGTGAAGGAATGGACTCTACATGCCTGGTTCCCCCCGTGAAGCATGGAGGAGGAGGTGTGATGGTGTGGGGGTGCTTTGCTGGTGACACTGTTGGGGATTTATTCAAAATTGAAGGAATACTGAACCAGCATGGTTACCACAGCATCTTGCAGAGGCATGCTATTCTATCCGGTTTGCGTTTAGTTGGACCATCATTTATTTTTCAACAGGACAATGACCCCAAACACACCTCCAGACTGTGTAAGGGCTATTTGACCAAGAAGGAGAGTGATGGGGTGCTACGCCAGATGACCTGGCCTCCACAGTCACCAGACCTGAACCCAATCCAGATGGTGTGGGGTGAGCTGGACCGCAGAGTGAAGGCAAAAGGGCCAACAAGTGCTAAGCATCTCTGGGAACTCCTTCAAGACTGTTGGAAGACCATTTCAGGTGACTACCTCTTGAAGCTCATCAAGAGAATGCCAAGAGTGTGCAAAGCAGTAATCAAAGCAAAAGGTGGCTACTTTGAAGAACCTAGAATATAAGACATATTTTCAGTTGTTTCACACTTTTTTGTTAAGTATATAATTCCACATGTGGTAATTCATAGTTTTGATGCCTTCAGTGTGAATCTACAATTTTTATAGTCATGAAAATACAGAAAACTCTTGAATGAGAAGGTGTGTCCAAACTTTTGGTCTGTACTGTATCTCCGACCTAATCTCCCGCTACCTGCCCGCACGTAACCTCCAATCCTCCAAAGACCTCCTACTCCGCTCTGCTCTTATCCGCTCTTGACACAACAGTCTCCAAGACTTCTCCCGTGCATCCCCCATACTCTGGAACTCATTACCAAGACACATAAGACTGACCCCCACAATCACAAGCTTCAAGAAGGCCCTGAAGACTCACCTATTCAGGAAGGCCTACAACCTCCAATAACACTACTGTCACCACACCGCCATCTGTACAACCCCCAATAACACTACTGTCACCACACCACCATCTGTACAACCTCCAATAACACTACTGTCACCGCCATCTGTACAGCCTCTACCCCCACCTTCTGTCTCTATCCCTCTTCCCTCATAGACTGTAAGCCCTTGCGGGCAGGGCCCTCTATCCCACTGTGCCAGTGATCACTGTTAGTATTATCTGTTTTGTATATCTTGTGTACCGTATGTAAATCCGCAAATGTACAGGACCATGGGAGTAATATAATAATGTACAGCACCATGGAATTAATGGTGCTATATAAAAATAAATAATAGTAAAAATAATAATAATAATAATAATAATAATAATACCTCCTCCTCACTGTACAGTGGAGCTGAGCCCACAACAGAGTACTTCTCTGGCTGAGGGAACAGAAAAGGACAGAGGCAGGTTGAGGACAGGTGAGGGCACAGGGCTTGCTGCCGGGCCATGCCAACTAAGGGTTGTTCTCTGACGAACCCACCGACTCTTGGCTGGGGGTGTCTGATGTGACTTGAAATGAATTGAATGACCTAGTCAACCAGTCTACAACCGTTGGGTTGCTGGTCAAGACACGACTGCTACTTGACACTGGGAGCTCAGGCCTCTGTAACTGACCCCTGCTGCCACATCCCCTTACTCTGCTGCGACCTGTGCCTGCATCAGAAACATTTAGGCCCACGGCCCTCCCCTATGCGTGTTACTGCAAGGCACAGTGTTCTACACCACTATACAGGCTCTCCGTAGCTAGGAAATAGGTGTTTTTTTTTAGGGATATCCGCCGAAAAGTAATTTGGATCGAAGCAAATTTTTTTGGAACTTTGAATAGAAGTGCCAAATCGAACTTTTGAGAAATTCGCTCATCTCTAATCTATTCTTAAAAAAAAAAAAAATAAAAAAAAATTAAAAATACATACAACATTAGACGTAGCACAGAAAAGATTTTACACCCTTCACTCCACCACACTGACATCTGGTGGATATTTAGTACATGACAATGCCTAATAATAAGATTTTATGTCAGTTTGGATTACTGATGCCGCTGCTTTAAATTTACTAACATTCATTATATAACATGGGATGCTGCTGATTTTTTTCTTTATGGTTTGCCTCAGAAAGCCAGGGGGTTGGGGCATGGGATGGATTTTGATTTCAACTGCATTTAAAGCAATTGGAGGAGATTTCTCTATGGACAATTTACACTAAGCCATGTAGATATATTAGGCAGTAGTCATGTACAGACCCAACATCACATATGTAGAAATTCAATATCTGCACTTACAAGCCATGCTGCCCAGTACAATTGCTTTTTGTCCATTTAGCATGATCCCATTTTTACCTATAACCTGCAAACAAAACCATTATCAGTGATCAAAATTCTTACAATGAATATAACAAGAATATAACTATTATAATACTGCTATGTACAAGAATATAACTACTATAATATATTCTTGTACATAGGAGTAGTATTATAGTAGTTATATTCTTGTATATAGGAGTAGTATTATAGTAGTTATATTCTTGTACATAGGAGCAGTATTATAGTAGTTATATTCTTGTACATAGGAGCAGTATTATAGTAGTTATATTCTTGTACATAGGAGCAGTATTATAGTAGTTATATTCTTGTACATAGGAGCAGTATTATAGTAGTTATATTCTTGTACATAGGAGCAGTATTATAGTAGTTATATTCTTGTACATAGGAGGTAGTATTATAGTAGTTATATTCTTGTACATAGGGGGCAGTATTATAGTAGTTATATTCTTGTACATAGGAGCAGTATTATAGTAGTTATATTCTTGTACATAGGAGCAGTATTATAGTAGTTATATTCTTGTACATAGGAGTAGTATTATAGTAGTTATATTCTTGTACATAGGAGCAGTATTATAGTAGTTATATTCTTGTACATAGGAGGGCAGTATTATAGTAGTTATATTCTTGTACATAGGAGGTAGTATTATAGTAGTTATATTCTTGTACATAGGAGCAGTATTATAGTAGTTATATTCTTGTACATAGGAGTAGTATTATAGTAGTTATATTCCTGTACATAGGAGGTAGTATTATAGTAGTTATATTCTTGTACATAGGAGCAGTATTATAGTAGTTATATTCTTGTACATAGGAGCAGTATTATAGTAGTTATATTCTTGTACATAGGGACAGTATTATAGTAGTTATATTCTTGTACATAGGAGCAGTATTATAGTAGTTATATTCTTGTACATAGGGACAGTATTATAGTAGTTATATTCTTGTACATAGGAGCAGTATTATAGTAGTTATATTCTTGTACATAGGAGTAGTATTATAGTAGTTATATTGTACATAGGGGTAGTATTATAGTAGTTATATTCTTGTACATAGGAGCAGTAACTACTATAATACAACTCCTATGTACCAGATTATAACTACTATAATACTGCTCCTATGTACAAGAATATAACTACTATAATACTGTCCCTATGTACAATATAACTATTATAATACTGCCCCCTATGTACAAGAATATAACTACTATAATACTGTCCGTATGTACAATATAACTATTATAATACTGCCCCCTATGTACAAGAATATAACTACTATAATACTGCTCCTATGTACAAGAATATAACTACTATAATACTGCCCTCTATGTACAAGAATATAACTACTATAATACTGTCCCTATGTACAATATAACTATTATAATACTGCCCCCTATGTACAAGAATATAACTACTATAATACTGTCCGTATGTACAATATAACTATTATAATACTGCCCCCTATGTACAAGAATATAACTACTATAATACTGCCTCCTATGTACAAGAATATAACTACTATAATACTGCTCCTATGTACAAGAATATAACTACTATAATACTGCCCCTATGTACAAGAATATAACTACTATAATACTACTCCTATGTACAAGAATATAACTACTATAATACTACTCCTATGTACAAGAATATAACTACTATAATACTGCCCCTATGTACAAGAATATAACTACTATAATACTACTCCTATGTACAAGAATATAACTACTATAATACTACTCCTATGTACAAGAATATAACTACTATAATACTGCCCCTATGTACAAGAATATAACTACTATAATACTACTCCTATGTACAAGAATATAACTACTATAATACTGTCCCTATGAACAAGAATATAACTACTATAATACTACCTCCTATGTACAAGAATATAACTACTATAATACTGCTCCTATGTACAAGAATATAACTACTATAATACTACCCCTATGTACAAGAATATAACTACTATAATACTACTCCTATGTACAAGAATATAACTACTATAATACTGCCCCTATGTACAAGAATATAACTACTATAATACTACTCCTATGTACAAGAATATAACTACTATAATACTGCCCCTATGTACAAGAATATAACTACTATAATACTGCCCCTATGTACAAGAATATAACTACTATAATACTACTCCTATATACAAGAATATAACTACTATAATACTACTCCTATGTACAAGAATATAACTACTATAATACTACTCCTATGTACAAGAATATAACTACTATAATACTGTCCCTATGAACAAGAATATAACTACTATAATACTGCCCCTATGTACAAGAATATACTATAATACTGCACCTATGTACAAGAATATAACTACTATAATACTACCTCCTATGTACAAGAATATAACTACTATAATACTGCTCCTACCTACAAGAATATAACTACTATAATACTGCTCCTATGTACAAGAATATAACTACTATAATACTGCCCCCTATGTACAAGAATATAACTACTATAATACTGTCCCTATGAACAAGAATATAACTACTATAATACTACCTCCTATGTACAAGAATATAACTACTATAATACTACCTCCTATGTACAAGAATATAACTACTATAATACTGCCCCCTATGTACAAGAATATAACTACTATAATACTGCCCCTATGTACAAGAATATAACTACTATAATACTGCTCCTATGTACAAGAATATAACTACTATAATTCTACCTCCTATGTACAAGAATATAACTACTATAATACTGTCCCTATGAACAAGAATATAACTACTATAATACTGCCCCCATGTATAAGAATATAACTACTATAATACTTCCCCCTATGTACAAGAATATAACTACTATAATACTGCTCCTATGTACAAGAATATAACTACTATAATACTGCTCCTATGTACAAGAATATAACTACTATAATACTGCTCCTATGTACAAGAATATAACTACTATAATACTGGTCCTATGTACAAGAATATAACTACTATAATACTGCTCCTATGTACAAGAATATAACTACTATAATACTGTCCCTATGAACAAGAATATAACTACTATAATACTGCTCCTATGTACAAGAATATAACTACTATAATACTGCCCCTATGTACAAGAATATAACTACTATAATACTACACCTATGTACAAGAATATAACTACTATAATACTGTCCCTATGAACAAGAATATAACTACTATAATACTGTCCCTATGAACAAGAATATAACTACTATAATACTGCCCCCTATGTATAGTAATATAACTACTACATTTCTGTATTGTGAAAAGTGTTTCCAATGATAAGATAATTCCCTTTTTAACCCTCTCTCTTCCGTTAGCTCTTACAGTTGTGTAATAAATTATGATTTTCTTACAATGTAATAGAATTTAACACTTTTCCAGCCGGTCTTCAGATCATTTCGACTTATATTATATTCCACTCGTATGTTCACGCTGAGTCCACATATAATGGTGTCACTGATGGGCACCAGTCGTAGATGGCTCAATGCATCAGTGTAAAAGGGGAGCACAGAGTGACTGGGATCGGAGATTTGATTACTGAATGGTCCATTAGATGAAGATTTATCGCTCGTGTATCCCTGGTAATGGGGGGCAGAATTGAAGACATTAGATAATTTGGTTATATTTCAAGGTGATATTTTAAGTTTTAAAATATGAAAAGACAAAAATTCTACAGAATCAAAAGCTAAAGATAAAAAAGTTACACAACATTGGGGTTTCTCACCCTGATGGTGACTTGCCCCGTCCATTTCAATGTGTCTAGTTTAAACCACGCTCGCCCCGTGTTATCAGTGTTTCCATCTACGTTGGTTTTGACGCTTCCAAACTGCACTTCCAGAGACACCACCTTTTTTCTGGAGGGGGGCGTCATTGCGGCCAAGCGCTAACACCTAAAATAGAAAATATATTTGTCACCTTACAGAGCATCATATACCCAGCCTTGCCTTCTATACTACACACGTGATTTTATTCTATAGGTTTAATGGTCATGGGGCTTCAGCTGTACCCTGCAGGACGGACATGATGTAACTGATGCAACTATAGGAGTTCCAGCAGAGCCACAGCTGCAACTAGGCCCAGAAGCCTGGGGTCTCACAAGTCACCCTCACCACACTATGGCTTTTATCTCCTTTCTGATTTTCTTTGATGGCTGGTAGTCTGTTATCCCATCCCTGCCCTCTGGTGCACTGGAGTGAGAAGATTTATGATAGCCTTCCACTGTCAGAAAGGAAACAAAATCAGCCCTTTAATAACAAAAACAGCAGTTGTACAGCAGCATATAGTCAAGGAGAGATTCTGTGGGGTACAAAAGGGGGCACAATTACTATGTGGGGGGCACTGACATTAGATGGGAATGACGAGATGCTTGTGTGCACAGAAATGTCGTGGAGAAGTCATCATGTTGGTCTGAGCCCAGAGAACTAAAGGGAAATGTAAATGCTGCTAAAATGTACAGAAGGGACATGGGTGACGGTTGTGCAGGAGGCCCAAGCTGACCTTTTGCACCAGGGCCTGTGAGCTTTCTGTTACTTCCCTGCAAAATGCAATGTAATGTCGACATCAAGTGACCCGACACCACGATCCATATGTCTCTAGTATGCCCATGTATAGTAATGTCACAAAAGGGGCGATTATAGCCTGTATCACATGACTTTACATGGACAACAAGGTTCCACTAGTGCAGTCTCTTTATGTAGTCACATGACACAGTCATAGCACATCGGTTGGACAGAAGTGGTGGTCATGACTTTTAGCTTATAGTCAAGGGGTTATTGCTGACCCCATAGCTGTCTCCTTTTCATATTCCACTGAATAGTACAAGCACGTACAGATCAGAAGTATCCCTTTAACAAATAGGTCTATTTCTTATCACACATTCCCTTTAAGCACTTATGACATATCCATGGGAAATTCTATGGCTGCCTAATAATGGCAATTCCCTCTTCCCATTCCTATAGGCTTCAATAGAGAGGTCATATAATCAGACCTATGGATATCCTGAGTATATGCCATATATGCCACTTTAAGATGTTCCTCACCGTTATCCGATATGGATATCCAACTCTGTAAAATGGATCCATTTCCTCGAATGACAGCTTTACAGCTGCAAATGAAACAGGGATGGTTTGGGAGACCGAAAACTGGATTCCTATAAAAAGAACACATTTTGGTTAAGTGGTTGAGAAGGGATCCAGGATCTGGTTTGTGGACACCTGGATTACCATGTACATAGGAATAGGCTAGGCAACATTGGGGCAGATGTATTCATGAAAATGCACCACTCCTTTTGCACCGCAGTCATTGCCTAGCAGAAAGTGGATCAACATTGTGTACCAAATGAGACCAAATTTTGGCGCATTTTAGGTATTAATATAAAGTAGTGATAGCCACAAGCTGACTTGCTTGTGCCTTTTATGACATGCACTGTACTGAATATGCTCATGACTTATTGCGCTGTA
This sequence comes from Leptodactylus fallax, assembly GCA_947044405.1. Lineage (NCBI taxonomy): Eukaryota > Metazoa > Chordata > Amphibia > Anura > Leptodactylidae > Leptodactylus > Leptodactylus fallax. The sequence goes on along the minus strand of CAMRHE010000986.1, from coordinate 223,121 downwards.
GGTTTCACCATCACTGTGTCCTTCTCCTGAGTTGTCGCATCTACATCATTCTGGTACCTTTTAGAAAGAGGGCGGCACAATGAGTCTCCAAAATGATCAAAACCTTGTTGCACCCATTGGCTCTGCAGCGGGTGGCTTCCCCCTGCCAACACTCTACATACAGTCTTCGTGCACCACATCCTGACACTTGTAGTCACATGGGGTGGAAAACCCTCCTGCGCCTTTAGGTCCTCCAACGCTACCGGTCCGGTTGTCTGTCCATGCTGTGCAATCTTGTGAGTTCAGTCTATTTTATCCAAAGACTATTGTGGTGAAACCAACGTTTTTGGGAATCGCGTACTATGGATGTGGAACGTAAGCCCCTTTGAGAACTGGGCAATGGCTGTGTGCGCCACGAGGCCATTCTTCTCATGCTGAATGAGTACATTTGTTTTGGGTTGGGCGGTGATGTTGGCCCTGGTTGTTCTTTACTACTGAGCAATTTGTGTTAACCTTTGTTTTACTGATCATCATCTACCACAGTAAACTATGGAGACTGTCACTAGAATCGCTAGTACACTCTAGCATTGGAGATCTGGATACGCTGTCCTTGAGTGGGTAAGAGTAGGGAGAGGTGGGCCCAGCCCAGCGTAACACCTATTTAGCGTAGTCAAAGTAGGCAGAGGGCCCAGTCTAAATGATTAGACAGTATTAGCCAATCTGACCTGAATTGTTCGTTGCCTGCAGCCTATGCATACAGCCACCACTGTGGTCTGGCAGTAGTGGCCGCACTTGTCTACTCCCTGTTCTACATTTTGTAGTGGCCAGGTTATCAGGATTGAGAACGCTACAGTATGACCAGTCGCTCCTTGTCCGGCCACCTCTCTAAACGTTTAGGAACACTCCCTGGCATGTGTCTATATTGACAGAGGTGCACAGAGTGCTTGGATGGGGAGAATGTCTAAAAGCTGGAATCTGCTCACCTGTGCCATCCTCTACCATAACCGCATCTATTTCAACATTATTATAAGAGAAACGAGGATCCGTGAGACTTAGGAGATTTGCATTGACTGTTGTCTGGAAGCAGCCGGTGTCATCTGTCTGGTAACAAGAAAATATGGTATAAGAAGGTAAAAGTAACAAACACCATAACTAGACAATATAGATTATTATCTGTCCCATTGGACCAGTCCAGTTCTTAAAAGACGATCATATTCCCCATTGTCAGCCAATGATTTGATAAAGTATTTTTGTGCAGACAGTGACAAAAATGGTGTCATTCCGTGTAGGATGTTTTTGTCCACTAGTCAATCACAACCTGTAATTCATGGCCCCCATACACATAAGATAATGGGCAGTTCTCAATGAAATTAATGGGTTTAATTGACTTTTTATGTATAAACCTTAAAGGGGCTGTACAGAGATATGATGTTATTCCTTAGGATAGGATAACTTTATGATTGGTGAGGGTCCACCAGTGGGACCACCACCAATCCTGAGAATGGCCTCCAGTTCTCACCTCCCAATGGAGTGGCAGGCCAAGCATGCACTTTACCACTCCATTCATTCTGTATGGGAAAGCTGGAGGTAGCCAAGTGCTGTACTCCCATAGAGAATTAAAGGAGAGGCAGGGCACATTCTTGGCCCACTGCTCCACCAGGACAGGAGAACTGGAAGCCAATTGTAGGAAACACTGTACTTTGCTATCTCTGGCGCTCCCATAGAGAATGAAGAGAGAGACGAAGCACATGGTCAACCCATTACTCCAGGAGGACAAGAGAACTGGAGGCCCATTCTCTGAATTATGAAGTTATCCCCTATCCTATAGACAGTGGATAACTTCATATCTTGGTACAACCTCTTTAATGCCCATGGTCACCATGTAAATGTAAGGAGTTGGAAGACACCCACAGAGTCAGCCTTATGTGGTGACTGTTGCTTGGTCCTCACACAATCCATCAAGACCAACCTATAAACTTAAGTTGATCCAAAGGAAGGCAAAAACTCCCACAAGACTGTTGCCAATTTCCCCATCAGAGTAAAAAAAATTCCTTCCCAACTCCAAATATGGCACTTGGAGTAAGTCTCTGAATCAATTTTTTTTTTACCCCATTGTCGTACAGAAGGTTGCGACTATGCCAATGGCATGTGTCAGTAAGACAGGATGGCCTACTTAGATACCCCAGTTTTACATATTGATGTTTCCCCAAAGAACCCCCTACCCAGAAGCCAGAGAAGGATGGCAAAGTCTTGGGATGTCTTTAAATTTTATTTTGGGTATGTGTGTGAGAAAGGGGTGCAACTCAGGGGGGACTAGAGGACATGTCCCACCAGCCTCCCACGTTGCACCCCCTTTCTCACACACAAACCCAATACCCAAAGTCAAGCCAAAACTCCCCCGTTCTTATACATTCCTATGACATCATCTCACCTTTTCAATGAGGACAGTACAGTGACTACTACGACAAAGGGTCACCTGCATGTTTCCTTTCACCCCTTTCCCATAAGTGTATCTGCAATGAAATAGTTAAGATCAGGCCCAGTCCCTCTGTTCTTGCCATGATTGACATGTAGGTCAATAATAGCTGTTTGGTGCAACGAGGGCGTCACCCTTGCTCATAATGACTGCAAAGAGCTACCTGCCTGCTATTATTAACGTGCATGTCAACTATAGCAAGAACGGAGGGACTGGGTGCTGAAATGTATAGTAGTTTGGTGTGATAAGAGCAATGGTGACGCCCTCGTTGCACCAAACAGCTCATTAGCATATCAGTTAATTAGCATATCCAATTGGGAGGCAGTAAAAAAAAAAAAAAAAACATTTTGTTCACATGAACCCCGGCTATCTGACTGTCACCAGAACAGTCCCTGTTGAACTATAAGCACAGACTCCCTTTAACCACTTCATGACCGGGCATTGTTCCTGGTTCATCACCGGACACATTTCTGGTTTTTTTTTTTAGCAAATGTGATTGAGGACTAACTTTTTTCAATTGGGTTATTCAAATAATTTTGGCGTCTTTTTTCAGAAATACATCAGGCAAAATGTAAACAAAAGTAGGGCAAGTTTGTTCCACAATGTTCATGTTTTTCTAATAGCACCGTGCTACTAAAAAAAATTTTGTAAATAGTTTTCACTCTCCATTAATGTAATTTTTAGGTCACTAGGGGTGGGGCCAGAACCTGTGTTGTGGGCATGGCTTTTTTTTTTTTTTTTTTTTAAATATACTTTATTTTTATGCAACATGACCACTGGGCCCGAAGCTGCATCATGTCGGCTTCCATGGCTGTGTACACATCACTCATTTAGTGCCATGTGTAGAGCGATCGGGTAGCTGCTTAACTGTGCCGGAACATACAGGTACATCCTTGGAGGGGGTTGGCATCTGGTTAAGAAGGATCAATTGCCCAATTCTTTGTTCGCACAGGAAATAGCCCCCAAAAAATATTTGCCGTGACTTATTCCCCTCGCCCCATAGAGAATTCATGGTAGTTGGGCAATACAACCAAAACATAAAATCAAAGGCCAAGAAGCCCCGCCCCTGAGGATCTTCTGAATAAAACAAAATCACTATTTAATACTTTTCTCAGTTTATTGGAACCAAGGGGGATGGGGACCAAAACATGAACCCCAAAAAACCCTGGAGTTTTGATCTGTGGAACTCGGGGTACTTAGACCCATATCTATCTCCACAATGAAGGGGCAGAAGTGCTCATTTATGTTCAGCTCTGCTTGGCTCCCATGGGTAAAAATTCACAGATCTTTTTATCTTGAGGATTTGAGCCAAGAAATACAGGATATAGCACTTAGCAGAGCGCTTCTATCCTTTCTTCTTAACAATCGCTGGGAGTCTAAGCACTCGGATCCCAATCAATTAAAACTTCCGACTCTGACATGTCAGAAGTTTTGGAAACGGATAGGTACCCATTAAGAAACTAACATCAGTTTTCATATAGGACGATTTTACACATTTGCACAGTTTTTCTCACTTAGGTTCTGTTCACACCACATCAGAGGCTTTGTTCATGTTATAGTGCAATGGATCAAGCCATAGGTCTTGGTTTCCTTCATCAATAGAGAACTGCAGTTTGTCCACTTACCGCCCACAAACTTTCAGTGGGAACGTAGAATCCAGAGCGAAAATCGAAGATGGTTTTTCTATGACCACCTCAAAGCGAGGAAGCACTGAGAAGTGAAAAAGACAACATGGACAACTTATTACGATTAGTGCTTCTTATGCTAACCTTAAACCAATGTATGTTGGAGTAAGATGCACACAGTCTATGAAGGAGCATGAATCTTAATAAATTTGGAGCTTTTTGGGCTCTTCTAGGGACAGAAATGTAAATGCTACAATGTGCACAAATTTCTGTTGTATATAATGTGGGACCAATGGCTCTATACCCCTCTGGCTAACTCTCCAAGGTACAATGGATTAAGATGCACACAGTCTATGCCTTTAAATCATTTGGTGCTTTTTGGACTTTTCTAACGACAGAAATGTAAATACTATAATTTGCCATTTCTGTTGTATATAACAATATACATGTAGGAGTAATGGCTCCACCCTTTCTAGTTAACCTAGCCTGTTTTCTCAGATGAGGAAAGAAAGTTGCAAATTTAGATGTGCGTGAAAATTTGCAACTTTTTTGCTGCATCTATAGACAGTGGTTTCAAGATTCTTGCCCCTGGTTAGTACAGAGCAAGGTACAGGTTGACTGGGTAAGAAACCCTTGACGTCAGAACCGAAAACCACCAGAAGGTCCTCTGGCCTACTGGAGGTCCATTTTGGCTCTGCTGGGGGACTATGAGTATCTTCACTACTGGATCTTGGTATAATCTGTAGCTGAAATGAACCTACTCACCAATCTCTTCAACTACAAAGGTTGCTAATGCCTCTCCATTCTCCACAATGATAACATAGGTGCCCAGAACAGGATCAGAGGACAAGATGAAGCTCAGGTCTGCAATGCACATTGTGGTCTTCACATCCAACCACTGAAAGATGCGGTTACCTTGAGGATCCTTATGGGATAAAATAAGAATAAATAGGGATAAAATAAGAATAAAAGGGATAGAAGGCGAATGAGTGAATTGCTCAAGTGGTGCCCGTGGGATAATACACAAGTCCCTGGTCACTACAGGTATCCTTAGTTCCGTAAGTAGCCTCCACCTGCACATATGTCCACTACACCTAAGTGTTTAGCTCCTTTACTATAAGTCTGGCCTTAAATTGGATAGTATTGTGTGTGGTACATACTGTGGCTTTCCCCAGAATGGTATAAACTTATGCAGTGCACAAATGGTAAACTAAAACTATAACACCGCCACACTGTGCTCTAATAATCCATTCATACATAAAGTAATATAAAGTAACAGCTCTGTACACTATGTAGTAGCCTGGAAAGTTGCTGCAAGCTCAGCACCATTCTCAGCTTAAGCTGCAATACCTTTTCTGGGTGCCACACAGCTGATTGGCAGAGGTGCTAGAAGTCTGATCCTACCAATCCAGGGGCACACCCAGGATTTTTTAGAGGACGGTTTTCCACACCCTTCGTCTGTGGCATGACCAGTTCAGTCCCCTGCAGCATAAGACTAGCTGCTCTACTACCTCCCAACAGCTCCTTCACCAACTACCCTCTGGTACAGTTGAGAGTTCCCAGCAAACTAGTAAAAAAAAAAAAATTCAGACTAATTCTGCCCCATTAAGCCCTGCCGCCTTAAACTTCCCTGGATTCATGGTAACACCTTCCTATGAATTCTGGAAGGAGAAAAGACCTTCCTAAACTCCATTGCTAAGGACAGGTCATCAGTATTAAAATTCCCGAATACCCCTTTAATATCTGTTGGTAGTCAACAGCTTGAGATATCAGACTATCGATGGTGCCCTCTAAGATGGGCACAACATACACCCAACATCAAGACAAGAAGCCAGGGGTGTCAGAACTCACCATCAGCTCCACTTTATTGTACTGTAAAAGAGGAAAGGGACAGATTAAGGTTATGTCTGATACATTATATATGGTGGTTGTACTGCGCAACCAAGAGCATAAGAAATATACACAAAGAGTGCAAAGAACACAAAGAGCTTGATAAACCGTAGAGTGCACCGGCCTTCTAATGGATATCGTCACTATAGCAGAGGTTCTGGCCAGTTCTATAAATGCGGCATAGAGAATACTGAGGGCATCTCCCCCAACCTTCACCCTCAGACAGGATACGTTCGAATTTACTTGAATCTTGTGCACGGATGACCTATTATCCTGCAAAATCCCTGCGGTCAATATAAAATGGAATCAAAAGTGACTGGCGTCACCTATACAGCAAGAATGTCACCTTTTGGGGTCAGGAGAAATGTTTGGCCTTGTATGGTCAACTCTGCAGTTGGATCAGCACTTTTACATAGAACTGCACCACCTACGCCGATACGAAGAGCATCTCTCACTCTGGAGAATATGTCCCATCCTGTATAGACAGTCCATGATGTGTAAGGACATTGTGACATTCTTAATTTCCCCTGTGGTGGCGCTGCATGGAAATTGAGCACTTACTACCTGGAGATTACAGCCTATCAATGAAGTCCCAGCAGGTGGAAACTTTATTATCGACTTACTGTTAAGGGACACTAACAAGTAGGTATTGTCCAAATCCACCGAGCCCGTGGCTGGCTTATTCAGACCACCTCTTGTGTGCAGGTTTTGACGACTTGTGTGCATCGGTGAGAGATTCACCAGAATTATTAGGAGTCTTCCGTCTCCTAACAACTTTTTCACACCTTGCACACCAAAAAACTGGGGTACAAAGCACAATATATTGGCCCCAATGTTTTTAGGAGATCAGGATAGGGTATAGCCGGATCATCACTATTTAGTATTTTGGGAGGTTCTTGCAGGTGCCCATTGTAAGACCTGGTGTTATATGGCAGGGGACTGAAGATCTGATCCTCTAGAGCTATACATTGGTCTTCATGTAAATTAAAGGGACACTAGATCTAGACACAAATGAAAAAAAATAAAACATAAAGAGTACCTTTGACTATATTCATCACTCATCTAGGTCTATCAACAAAGAATCCTTGAAGAAGAAAGCCAAAGCAGCAGAAGATTTTAGCACTTGGTTTAATCCATGTTTAAAGTGGACCTTTCACCACTTTCACCAACTCCTTGCATCCTTCAATAGGTGCCGCTCCCCTGATTCTAGCACAGTTGGAATTTTTTTCTCTAGCCCCCACCATTCCAGAGCAATTATCTTTGTAATTTTGAGCACAATTATTCTCTCTGCGGTCAGGTGGGCGGTCCCCGTCTTTCTGCTCCTTCCCAGGACCGCCCACCTGACAGTACAGAGCGTATTAAGCTAACTTCACGAATTGCTCGGGAAAGGCAGAAGATTGGGAAAAAATTACAACTGTGCCAGAATCAGTATAACAATCATTATTGCAGGATGCAAAGACTTGGAGTTGGTGGCAAAAGGTCATCTTTAAGCTTAAGTGTCAGGGTGTGGGGAAGCTTTATTTTTGATTGGTTTTGAATTTTGACCAGGTTTTTACCTCTTCCCAACTAATAAAGCCTCCAAAACCTTGATCATTGTTATTCTGATTCCCTTAGTCTAACATCAGGAGAGGAAGAAAGAGGGGCAGATACAATACAAGTTTTTCACTAATGTGAAGCAGATCAACATTTTGACCAATCCTATAACCAAGGTTGGTCATTTGGAGTTAAAGTCCAGAGTTCCAAATCACCAGGGACAAAGAATCTATTTGCTGCCCTAGCCCTACACTGAGCATGGCAGAGTGGATTGTTGGTCGGTGTCTCCTTCTACAACCTGCCCATGGTTTTGCCCCTGCAAACGTTTCACCAGGTTCCCCACCATGATGGATATTACAACTCATCTCACAAGCTCTCCGTACCTGCATTTTGGTGCACAAAAAGTTCTCGTCCAATGTCAAAATGCGGAACTGCACTGCAAAACAACAAAAGGAAGTCATGAGTTATAAGTGTAAGCACCTAAACCCGAGCCTGACCCTAAATCCTGACCCACACATTACCTATTTCACCAGGTCGGTAACTTGGTTTATCAGTCTGCACCACAACTCCAAGTGGTATTCTCTGGACTAAAACGTCTTTACTCTCTTCAATAGTGACTGCTCCTTGACCGAAAATTTTTACTTTTGCAACCTCAGAATTGCCGTCGCTTGGAGGAGGAACCTTGAGGGAGGAAAACAGGAAACCAATAATAGAAAAATACCTGGCGGTCTCTGTTGTTGGTGTGTAGTATGTATAGATTGTATCTTATTTAAAGGGGTTGTCCAATTAAAAAGAATTAGTCTAAATCAGTGAGGGTTCCAATGTAAATATTGGTACACAGTGACTACAGCAGCAGAATAGTGAGCGCAGCTCTGGAGTATAATACAGGATGTAACTCAGGATCAGTACAGGATAAGTAACGTAATATATGTACATAGTGACTGTACCAGCAGAATAGTGAGTGCAGCTCTGGAGTATAATACAGGATGTAACTCAGGATCAGTACAAGATAAGTAATGTAATGTATGTACACAGTGACTGTACCAGCAGAATAGTGAGCGCAGCTCTGGAGTATAATACAGGATAAGTAATGTAATGTATGTACACAGTGACTGCACCAGCAGAATAGTGAGCGCAGCTCTGGAGTATAATACAGGATGTAACTCAGGATCAGTACAAGATAAGTAATGTAATGTATGTACACAGTGACTGTACCAGCAGAATAGTGAGCGCAGCTCTGGAGTATAATACAGGATAAGTAATTAATGTATGTACACAGTGACTGTACCAGCAGAATAGTGAGCGCAGCTCTGGAGTATAATACAAGATAAGTAATGTAATGTATGTACACAGTGACTATACCAGCAGAATAGTGAGCGTAGCTCTGGAGTATAATACAGGATGTAACTCAGGATCAGTACAGGATAAGTAATGTAATGTATGTACACAGTGACTGCACCAGCAGAATAGTGAGCGCAGCTCTGGAGTATAATACAGGATATAACTCAGGATCAGTACAGGATAAGTAATGTAATGTATGTACACAGTGACTGCACCAGCAGAATAGTGAGTGCAGCTCTGGAGTATAATACAGGATATAACTCAGGATCAGTACAGGATAAGTAATGTAATGTATGTACACAGTGACTGTACCAGCAGAATAGTGAGCGCAGCTCTGGAGTATAATACAGGATGTAACTCAGGATCAGTACAGGATAAGTAATGTAATGTATGTACACAGTGACTGCACCAGCAGAATAGTGAGCGCAGCTCTGGAGTATAATACAGGATGTAACTCAGGATCAGTACAGGATAAGTAATGTAATGTATGTACACAGTGACTGCACCAGCAGAATAGTGAGCGCAGCTCTGGAGTATAATACAGGATAAGTAATGCAGTCATACAGCCACTCTCTCTCACCATAAAGTTAAAACACTGAAAACAAGTTTTGCCTTGATTTTCAAACAATTGCAGCTTTGTCCCTTGAACTTCCAAGGTTGCAGAAAATTCCATATTGGAAACGTCCCCGGCCAGCAGCAGGCAGGCTCTCTCTGTAGAGGGATAGTGGAGCTCAGCTGGGAGTAGCAGCATATAGTTTCTAAAATAGAGCGGTAAATAAAAATTGAAGCTAAACCATTACATTTTTCTCCAACTTTCTAATGAACCATTTCCCCTGGATATGTCTGTACGACCTTGTGTCACACAGCTGAGGGTTTGCTACAATGGCATCCAGTCTAAACAGATTTCTGAGGGCTGAACAGAGGGCTAGCTCTTACATTATAATAAATCAGTCTCAGAGGGATATGTGTATGCACCGCTGATGTGCTGAGCTAACAGAGGACTGTCTGGAGAGATTGCAATTGTAACAAACGCTCAGCTGTGAGACACACCAGGTCATTTTTATTCACATCCAGAAACAAAAAAAAAAAAAAAAAAAAAAAAAGCTGAAAACACTCAATATTTTTTCCAGTACTGAGGGTATGTTACAATTATATCATGTGACATAAGTAGATCAGCAAGAGCACAAGTTTCCTTTGCTGATTGTTTGTTACAATGTATCAGTGCAAATAAAATCAGATTGATTATAATCCTATAAAATCACAGAATTGTCTGGACTTGAGACAAGTTCAATGGTAAATATCTGAGTAAGGAGAGATCCTTCTATTCATTCCACACAGAATTTAGGAAATGCATTCTTTGTTTTAGGGGTCAGGGATAGGTACTTGCCCTTGTTTTGGGTATTAACTCTCCTGAATCCTCCGCGACATCATTGGTGGGGAACCAGGAAACAAATTTTAAGGGTTTTTCCAAAATATGAGAACCTCTATAATACTCCTCCAAAGAGGTGGGTAAGACAGCAATAGTCCTCCCGGGCATTTACTTACATGTCTGGCGTCAGGTCGCTGAGTCCATGGACAAGAGATAGAAAGCAAAGACCCAGAACACAAGCTCTGAGGCTCGGAAACTCTGTGTATCCGGACATGTCCTTCTTCTGAGTCCCCGATCGTCGGACCATCATCCCTTTATTTTTCCTCACTCTTCTCTGCTCAGTTCCTGAATTCTCAGTACCCTGATGCTCCACGGTCACTATTTATGTCATTCAACAAAAGGTAACCCAAAGCCAACCCAACATCGCCATCAAGACAAGGGACCAGTGACACCGCCATCAGACTGCACTTTTTTTTTTTTTAAATAAAAAATTATGTAATTTATTTTTTGTTTTTTTTGAGGATAATCTTTTTTGGGTTGGGTGGGGGTGTTTTGGGGGGGGGAGGACAATTTTTTTAAAAAGGCGGGGGGTGAAGATTTTTCTTGGTAGTTAAAACAAATAAAAATTAACGGGAATTTTTTTTTTTGGGCTTTTAAAGGGTGAAATTTTTTATTATTTTTATTGTTTTCTAAAAAAATTTAACCCTTAGGCGTAGTATTATAATAGTTATATTCTTGTACATAAGGAGGTCAAAGTATTATAGTAGTTGAAATATTCTTGTACATAGGAGGTAGTATTATAGTAGTTATATTCTTGTACATAGGAGGTAGTATTATAGTAGTTATATTCTTGTACATAGGAGTATTATAGTAGTTATATTCTTGTACATAGGAGGTAGTATTATAGTAGTTATATTCTTGTACATAGGAGGTAGTATTATAGTAGTTATATTCTGTACATAGGGGTAGTATTATAGTAGTTATATTCTTGTACATAGGAGGTAGTATTATAGTAGTTATATTCTTGTACATAGGAGCAGTATTATAGTAGTTATATTCTTGTACATAGGAGGTAGTATTATAGTAGTTATATTCTTGTACATAGGAGCAGTATTATAGTAGTTATATTCTTGTACATAGGAGCAGTATTATAGTAGTTATATTCTTGTACATAGGAGTAGTATTATAGTAGTTATATTCTTGTACATAGGGGCAGTATTATAGTAGTTATACTGAATTTCTCCACTGTGGGACTATTAAAGGACTATTATTATTTAGTAGTTATATTCTTGTACATAGGAGCAGTATTATAGTAGTTATATTCTTGTACATAGGAGCAGTATTATAGTAGTTATATTCTTGTACATAGGGGGCAGTATTATAGTAGTTATATTCTTGTACATAGGAGCAGTATTATAGTAGTTATATTCTTGTACATAGGAGGTAGTATTATAGTAGTTATATTCTTGTACAGAGGAGCAGTATTATAGTAGTTATATTCTTGTACATAGTAGTAGTATTATAGTAGTTATATTCTTGTACATAGGAGCAGTATTATAGTAGTTATATTCTTGTACATAGGAGCAGTATTATAGTAGCTATATTCTTGTACATAGGAGCAGTATTATAGTAGTTATATTCTTGTACATAGGGGCAGTATTATAGTAGTTATATTCTTGTACATAGGAGCAGTATTATAGTAGTTATATTCTTGTACATAGCAGGTAGTATTATAGTAGTTATATTCTTGTACAGAGGAGCAGTATTATAGTAGTTATATTCTTGTACATAGGAGCAGTATTATAGTAGTTATATTCTTGTACATAGGGGCAGTATTATAGTAGTTATATTCTTGTACATAGGAGTAGTATTATAGTAGTTATATTCTTGTACATAGTAGTAGTATTATAGTAGTTATATTCTTGTACATAGTAGTAGTATTATAGTAGTTATATTCTTGTACATAGGAGCAGTATTATAGTAGTTATATTCTTGTACATAGGAGCAGTATTATAGTAGTTATATTCTTGTACATAGGAGCAGTATTATAGTAGTTATATTCTTGTACATAGGAGTAGTATTATAGTAGTTATATTCTTGTACATAGGAGCAGTATTATAGTAGTTATATTCTTGTACATAGGAGTAGTATTATAGTAGTTATATTCTTGTACATAGGAGCAGCATTATAGTAGTTATATTCTTGTACATAGGAGCAGTATTATAGTAGTTATATTCTTGTACATAGGAGTAGTATTATAGCAGTTATATTCTTGTACATAGGAGGTAGTATTATAGTAGTTATATTCTTGTACATAGGAGCAGTATTATAGTAGTTATATTCTTGTACATAGGAGAAGTATTATAGCAGTTATATTCTTGTACATAGGAGTAGTATTATAGCAGTTATATTCTTGTACATAGGAGGTAGTATTATAGTAGTTATATTCTTGTACATGGGAGCAGTATTATAGTAGTTATATTCTTGTACATAGGAGCAGTATTATAGCAGTTATATTCTTGTACATAGTAGTATTATAGTAGTTATATTCTTGTACATAGTAGTATTATAGTAGTAATATTCTTGTACATAGGAGGTAGTATTATAGTAGTTATATTCTTGTACAGTATTATAGTAGTTATATTCTTGTACATAGGAGCAGTATTATAGTAGTTATATTCTTGTACATAGGAGATAGTATTATAGTAGTTATATTCTTGTACATAGGAGCTAGTATTATAGTAGTTATATTCTTGTACATAGGAGCGTATTTAGTAGTTATATTCTTGTACATAGGAGGTAGTATTACAGTAGTTATATTCTTGTACATAGGGGCAGTATTATAGTAGTTATATTTATGTACAAGATTTAACATTTACACTTGTAAAGCAGAGATACAGTGGGGAAAAAAAAAGTATTTAGTCAGCCACCAATTGTACAAGTTCTCCCACTTATAAAGATGAGGCCGGCCTGTAATTGTCATCATAGGTAGACCTCAACTATGAGAGACAAAATGAGAAAACATATCCAGAAAATCACATTGTCTGATTTTTTAAGAATTTATTTGCAAGTTATGGAGGAAAATAAGTATTTGGTCACCTACAAACAAGCAAGATTTCTGTCTCTCCCAGCCCTGTAACTTCTTCTTTAAGAGGCTCCTCTGTCCTCCACTCATTCCCTGTAGTAATGGCTCCTGTGTGACATTGTTATCAGTATAAAAGACTCCTGTCCACAACCTCAAACAGTCACACTCCAAACTCCACTATGGTGAAGACCAAAGAGCTGTGGAAGGACCAGAAACAAAATGGTAGCCCTGCACCAGGCGGGGAAGACTGAATCTGCAATAGGCAAGCAGCTTGGTGTGAAGAAATCACCTGTGGGAGCAATAATTAGAAAATGGCAGACATACAAGACCACTGATAATCTCCCTCCATCAGGGGCTCCACGCAAGATCTCACCCCGTGGGGTCAAAATGATCACAAGAACGGTGAGCAAAAATCCCAGAACCACACGGGGGGACCTAGTGAGTGACCTGCAGAAAGCTGGGACTAACGTAACAAAGGCTACCATCAGTAACACACTACGCCGCCAGGGACTCAGATCCTGCAGTGCCAGACGTGTCCCCCTGCTTAAGCCAGTACATATCCGGGCCCATCTGAAGTTTACTAGAGAGCATTTGGATGCTCCAGAAGAGTATTGGGAGAATGTCATATGGTCAGATGAAACCAAAGTAGAACTGTTTGGTAGAAACACAACTCACCGTGTTTGGAGGAGAGTGAATGCTGAGTTGCATCCAAAGAACACCATACCTACTGTGAAGCATGGGGGGGCAACATCATGCTATGGGGCTGTTTCTCTGCAAAGGGACCAGGACGACTGATCCGTGTACATGAAAGAATGAATGGGGCCATGTATGGGGAGATTGTGAGTGCAAACCTCCTTCCATCAGCAAGGGCATTGAAGATGAAACGTGGCTGGGTCTTTCAGCATGACAATGATCCCAAGCACACCGCCAGGGCAATGAAGGAGCGGCTTCGTAAGAAGCATTTCAAGGTCCTGGAGTGGCCTAGCCAGTCTCCAGATCTCAGCCCCATAGAAAACCTTTGGAGGGAGTTGAAAGTCCGTGTTGCCCAACGACAGCCCCAAAACATCCCTGCTCTAGAGGAGATCTGCATGGAGGAATGGGCCAACATACCAGCAACAGTGTGTGCCAACCTTGTGAAGACTTACAGGAAACGTTGCACCTCTGTCATTGCCAACAAAGGAGATAGAACAAAGTATTGAGATGAACTTTTGTTATTGACCAAATACTTATTTTCCACCATAATTTGCAAATAAATTCTTTAAAAATCAGACAATGTGATTTTCTGGATTAGTTTTCTCATTTTGTCTCTCATAGTTGAGGTCTACCTATGATGACAATTACAGGCCGGCCTCATCTTTATAAGTGGGAGAACTTGCACAATTGCTGACTAAATACTTTTTCCCCCCACTGTATTCTGTATCTGTTGCATCCTATGGCGATATGGGTGTCATGGTTCAAAAAAATGTTCAGTACAAACTGATTTTAAAAAACTTATTACTAAAGATAACTATAAATTATGGCTCAGAATTACTGTTTAATAAGAAATATTTGAGAAATTCCTGTCCCATGGTTGTAATACTTTTATTTCTGAAAGGTTAGCCCTGCCTGGCCTTGATGTTCCTAACCAGTTTTCTTCAGGTGTGATCTAGACATGATAACATATTCAGTATGGGTTGGGGTGTTTGCTCAGCTTCTGCCTTGCACATCGTGACCTTGAGATATTGTTTCTTTGGGGACATCTGACATTAGCTATTGTTTGAGAATTTCGTAAATCATCTCCATGTTCAGGATTTGGAGACTTTCCATGGATTGAAGCTGGTTACAAAGTTTTAAAGGTGGTGACACAAATGCACATTACTTGGGTCCCAAACAACTGAAAAGTCAGGGCTCTAAACTTCCAAAAGTTTTCCATTATCCTTGAACCTGATTGTGTGCATTTGTTGGGCACCAGAAGACCATCATGAAGACCACACAAAGGTCAAAAACAGCAATGTGAACCAATTCCACTACTAGAATTATTTTACTTCCTTTCAGTATTCAGTATGAACTTATGGGGCATATTGTGAATTCTTAAATCGACCTTTGCCTCTTATCAATTCTTCTGTGTACTTGCAGACATTTTTTGGCAGAATCCAGTAGGGAAGTTTTTCCAGCCGCCATCTTGGAGAACTAAGCACAGATCTTCAGTGGATGTTGCTTGCTCCAATCCATCTGTCTCTTCATGCCATCCCAGACAGACTGGATGAGATGAGGAATATGTAATGTACATTATAATATTAGCAGTGTAGATTACTGATTTACATCAGTTTTTAGGTCACCGATTTGATCATGTCTGAAAATCGATTCACGTGCAGCCTGTACATAGCCAGCAGGGGGAGCTCGTGACTAACACAGGAGCGGTAAATGTCACATGACTGAAGGCACGCGCCTCCTGGACGCTTTCCTGTTCTTTAGTTTGTAATGCGTAGATAGGAATAGATTAAATGAATGCAAGATAAAGGAGGTGGTGGGAGGTCTGGAAATGGGGAAGGGGACACGTATGAGGGGCACGTACGAGGGACATGCCAACATGCATGCTGCCCTCAGTCTGTATATACATACTGGGCAGTACATGAGTGTATTATAAGAGTAATAGGCATAAGTAGTCATACTGACAATATGGACTGACCATATTATATAGGCACCGATATACTGACCACTAAATAATGGACATGTGTATTACTGGAAGTCATTTAGGGGCTGCAAAGTCTCCTTTGCTACAAAAACAGCACTATTATGCACAGCATATGATGGGTATGGAGGGCAGAGGACGGGGATGTTCTAGATCCTGTACCGAGACTCAGGAGATAGGGATATTAGAAAGGATGAAGCGTCATAACCCCCTATCCTCGCTACATTAACAATATTCTATACACTGAATCCTTTATTACATGGAGCTATACTATATAGACTAATAATTCAAGGTTCTCTTTCTGCATTTATATCCTAAACCCAAGTTCTCTTTTTGTTTTCACATTTAACTAGTGACATTTTAGGAGGAAGGAGGCAGGAGGTGGAACATTCCTCCGAGCACAGATATTCTGCAGACCCTAGCACCCAAATACCAAGTCTCTGCACCAGCCACCAGGTGGCAGTAGTGTGACCATTGTATAGCATGTAAATAGATACAGTTATTCAGAAATATTATACAATTGTTACAAAGGATGTAAGAGGGGGGAGGGGGAGGGGGGAGGGGTGACGTCCTCAAAAATTTCTGGATAACTGTCTTTGCTTCTAATAAAAGAAATTCTCTAGAGGGAGAAATAAACATAAGTGTAACAAAACAATTGCTACACTGCTGCCCCTATGTACAAGAATATAACTACTATAATACTGCCCCTATGTACAAGAATATAACTACTATAATACTGCTCCTATGTACAAGAATATAACTACTATAATACTGCCCCTATGTACAAGAATATAACTACTATAATACTGCTCCATGTACAAGAATATAACTACTATAATACTGCCCCTATGTACAAGAATATAACTACTATAATACTACTCCTATGTACAAGAATATAACTACTATAATACTGCCTCCTATGTACAAGAATATAACTACTATAATACTGCTCCTATGTACAAGAATATAACTACTATAATACTACTCCTATGTACAAGAATATAACTGCTATAATACTGCCTCCTATATACAAGAATATAACTACTATAATACTGCTCCTATGTACAAGAATATAACTACTATAATACTACCTCCTATGTACAAGAATATAACTACTATAATACTGCCTCCTATGTACAAGAATATAACTACTATAATACTGCTCCTATGTACAAGAATATAACTACTATAATACTACCTCCTATGTACAAGAATATAACTACTATAATACTACCTCCTATGTACAAGAATATAACTGCTATAATACTGCCCTATGTACAAGAATATAACTACTATAATACTACTCCTATGTACAAGAATATAACTACTATAATACTACTCCTATGTACAAGAATATAACTACTATAATACTACTCCTATGTACAAGAATATAACTACTATAATACTGCTCCTATGTACAAGAATATAACTACTATAATACTACCTCCTATGTACAAGAATATAACTACTATAATACTGCTCCTATGTACAAGAATATAACTACTATAATACTACCTCCTATGTACAAGAATATAACTACTATAATACTGCTCCTATGTACAAGAATATAACTACTATAATACTACCTCCTATGTACAAGAATATAACTACTATAATACTGCTCCTATGTACAAGAATATAACTACTATAATACTGCTGCTATGTACAAGAATATAACTACTATAATACTACCTCCTATGTACAAGAATATAACTACTATAATACTGCTCCTATGCACAAGAATATAACTACTATAATACTGCACCTATGTACAAAAATATAACTACTATAATACTACCTCCTATGTACAAGAATATAACTACTATAATACTGCACCCATGTACAAGAATATAACTACTATAATACTGCACCTATGTACAAAAATATAACTACTATAATACTACCCCTATGTACAAGAATATAACTACTATAATACTGCGCCTATGTACAAGAATATAACTACTATAATACTACCTCCTATGTACAAGAATATAACTACTATAATACTGCTCCTATGTACAAGAATATATAACTACAATAATACTGCTCCTATGTACAAGAATATAACTACTATAATACTGCCCCCTATGTACAAAAATATAACTACTATAATACTACTCCTATGTACAAGAATATAACTACTATAATACTGCCCCCTATGTACAAGAATATAACTACTATAATACTACTCCTATGTACAAGAATATAACTACTATAATACTGCCCCCTGTGTACAAGAATATAACTATTATAATACTGCCCCCTATGTACAAGAATATAACTACTATAATACTGCCCCCTATGTACAAGAATATAACTACTATAATACTGCTCCTATGTACAAGAATATAACTACTATAATACTATCCCCTATGTACAAGAATATAACTACTATAATACTGCCCCTATGTACAAGAATATAACTACTATAATACTACCTCCTATGTACAAGAATATAACTACTATAATACTGCCCCCTATATACAAGAATATAATTACTATAATACTGCTCCTAGGTACACAGAATATAACTACTATAATACTGTCCCCTAAAATACTTGGTTCTGGGACACATTTGCTTGACTCATTTCAGACCATAACGTCTAGTCATAAAAATACTACGTACACGTTTAACATTGTAATTAAATATTGGCAACATATTAATTCTGAGGAATATGATATCATGTTATTATCTACTCTAGTACACAATGAGTTGATAAATGGAACATGAAGTTTGTAAAAGTAAAGTTTACTTTTAATAAACAAATCCCCTGAATGAGCTGTCGACACGCGGAGTTGTAGGAGATATTGGCCGGCTGCCTGTCCTCTTATCTGCAGATACCACAACTATTTTGCGCGTTTACCGTTCCTGAGCAATAGTTTGTTTGTGACACTTCCTATCATATGAGCACAGGAGACCTGCCAGACACCACATAACTCTACAACTGGCCTGATATTACGTCTGACTCATTAGATAGTCAATAACATTTTAATTAACTTTTCATAAATCAATAGTGAGAGTTTAACATCTTAGGAGAAAAACAAAAACTTTCCCACTTATCAGGCTCCTTCCCACTCCTAAAGCCTTCACTCAATCTGAGATCTCTGCAGAATCCATCTTATACTTCCAATACGGATTATTATCATTTCAAAGATGTATCACATTAAAGCTTCCCCTAGAGGTTTATGAATTAGGGAGGATGAAGGAGGAGAAAGGCACAGCCTAGAGATGACAAAATCTGTTTGCAACAAGCCAGGCTTATGATAAAGTTTCCAAATATTCCATGTTCAGCTGAATGTGATTTTTTTTGGTTTTTCTGCCAGTGAATCATTATTATACTGTGGGGTCTCTTTAAACCCTAGAGTATTATAAGCAGAGACCCAACAAGGTGCATTAGCATTAGTACTTTTGGTAAAAATTATATTGAAGGGTGCACCAAGGAGTTTTTTTTCGCCGGGGGTGTACAGAGTCCAGAGTGTTCCAGAGTATAATGGTAGCAGTTTGGATTCGGACTGAACAAATTCGGTCTGAAATTGAAGTGTTTACAAAATGAATCTTATGAGCTTCTCCCATTTCTAGCACATTCTGCTGAAGCTAGTAGTAGGTTTTCTTGCTTACTCCAGAGATACTATTCAGTACTGCTGTGTAGCGTCCTCCATGCTGCTCTTGGGTGGGAACGTTAGGGAGCAGAATCTCCCGTTGTCTCCATGTGTTGCCTATGGGTAACATAGCAGCTAGTCTCCACCCAGCAGCCCAAGGATAAATGAAAGATCGACCCTGTAGAGGGGAAAACTGCTAACAATGCAAAAGTCAATGTACTGAAATAGCGTTACAGCTCATGTACACACGTCATTCAAAGATTTAGTGCACTTTTAAGGAATTATCTATTTTATAAAACTAAAGTGTCAGAAATCTTATTCAGACGTGTTGTGTGTATAGTCTGTAACCCCCCATTCATCCTTATTGCAAGTGAAACAGTAGATTACCCAGAGACCTCGGAGCAGGATTCTCACACAGACAAGACTACTACAATACTACCTCCTGGTAGTTTCGTGTTTCAGCATGTCTGTCACCAGCCTTTGCTCAGAGCGGATATACACGGCTGTCACACAGCATGGCGGAGCAGCCTGGTCATGTATAAAGACGACATGTTTGTAGGGCAGATGTAAGTAGTAAATGTGACCGCTTTCATCGTATCTCTCCTGTGCTATGAGAGTGTATTTTCTGCTGAGCCATACATCTCACCCTGTCTCCGCTACCGAAGAATTTAGATACACTACATCTCCTAGCAAGCTGTGCCAATTTCCCAAGACTCATTGGAGATTAAAAAGTTATCCAAGTTACTTATGTCTCTAGCTAGATTGAAGTTCTTGTTGGTGAGAATTAACCAGGAGTGTGCAGCGCCGAGCCATCCTCGCCCCGCCCAGGAGGAGCAGCGCCGAGCCATCCTCGCCCCACCAAGGAGGAGCGGCGGCGAGCCATCCTCGCCCCGCCCAGGAGGAGCGGCGCCGAGCCATCCTCGCCCCGCCCAGGAGGAGCGGCGCCGAGCCATCCTCGCCCCGCCCAGGAGGAGCGGCGCCGAGCCATCCTCGCCCCGCCCAGGAGGAGCGGCGCCGAGCCATCCTCGCCCCGCCCAGGAGGAGCGGCGCCGAGCCATCCTCGCCCCGCCCAGGAGGAGCGGCGCCGAGCCATCCCGCCCCCCCCGGCCCCATCCTCGCCCCGCACCATGCGCATCATCTACATCCAGTCACTTGCTAGATGGTACTCGCACAACTGGATGACCTCTTGTAGTAGATGTTGGATGTTCAGCAGTCCGAGGTTTTACACCACTCCATCTGCTGCCTGGCATTGCACATGCGACATGCAAACACAGAAGCCTTAAAGGGGTTGTCCATGAATTATAGCAAGCTCAAGGGAACGAGCTGTGGGTGTAAAGCAAAATTTAGAAAAAAAAAAAAAAAAAAAAGTGAAAACTCACCTATCCCCTGCTCTCTATTTTATAGTCCCCTTTCCCTCCCATTCCAGGAATCATCGGAAGTAGAGAGGATCACATTCACTGGACTCAATGGTCACCGGTAACATATGCTAGTGACTACTGAGGCCAGTGACAGGTCTCCGCGGTCATGTCAACCTGTCTGAGTCCCGGCACATGAAGGAAAGGGGACCGGGATTATAAAACAGAGCAGCATGACTGTTTTACACCCACCCTTACCACCCCTGAGTTTCCTATAGTTCCTGGACAACCCTTTTAGGGTGCTCATACACCTTCAACAGCTGCTGCCAATCACTCAGCCAACAGCTGTTCCTCCCTTCTCTCCCAGTAGACTTAGCAGAGCATGCATGTTATTTAAATGGAGAGCAAGTCACTGCTACAAGTTCATTACAATAGCAGCTTTATTAAATCTATAAAAGCTACAACCACAGTTACCATAAAACTACAGATGGGGAGAAACATCATCGCTGAGCATGCAATGCATTTGTGACCACCTCTCACTTCAGCATCTCTCACGGGGAAACAAAGCAATGGGTATGAAATAATATGACATGCCCAATCCTTCCTTCTCCGGTAGGGGTAGTCAAAAACAAAAGATATTCAGCCAGTCCTGCCAAAATCATTACGTAGTGCCTATGTGTATGGGAGACCTATATGCCACCTTGGCACCTCCTATAGCTATATTACATCAGGAGGAGACTATAGAAAGACAGAAGAGGCCATTCTCTCCTTCTTAAGTAAAACTCTTTTTCCAAGTACAGCTATAAGTTTCCTTCCAAGCCCTAAACCCTTCTGCGGCAGAACATTGTCAAAAATGAAGTCTGGGAGGAGGCGTCGTGTAGTAGGAGAGAACTTCAATCCTGATCAGCTCTTACCTCACAGCTTCTGGCACCTTGCCCTCACACCTGAGCCATATGGTAAGAACTGCCCCAGAGACGTCTCGTCCCAGAAGACACAGAATATTCCTCTTATCTACTCTTAAGGAAATTCAGCAGAAAGCAGATTCTGTAAGGAAAGGTTCACTGAGTTTTTGCCTAACCCATCTAGTAACCTACAATGAAATAAAACCACGTTCATACAAGCGATCTATTGTAATCACTAATACAATATATGGATATAGTTTAAACACATTCATTATAACTTTGAAAAGCTAGTAATATCATATAGCTGTTATATGTACATAGGAACAGTATTATAGTAGTTATATTCTTGTACATAGGAGGTAGTATTATAGTAGTTATATTCTTGTACATAGGAGGTAGTATTATAGTAGTTATATTCTTGTACATAGGGGTAGTATTATAGTAGTTATATTCTTGTACATAGGAGGTAGTATTATAGTAATTATATTCTTGTACATAGGAGCAGTATTATAGTAGTTATATTCTTGTACATAGGAGCAGTATTATAGTAGTTATATTCTTGTACATAGGGGTAGTATTATAGTAGTTATATTCTTGTACATAGGAGCAGTATTATAGTAGTTATATTCTTGTACATAGGAGCAGTATTATAGTAGTTATATTCCTGTACATAGGAGCAGTATTATAGTAGTTATATATTCTTGTACATAGGAGGTAGTATTATAGTAGTTATATATTCTTGTACATAGGGGCAGTATTATAGTAGTTATATTCTTGTACATAGGAGCAGTATTATAGTAGTTATATTCTTGTACATAGGGGGCAGTATTATAGTAGTTATATTCTTGTACATAGGAGCAGTATTATAGTAGTTATATTCTTGTACATAGGAGGCAGTATTATAGTAGTTATATTCTTGTACATAGGAGCAGTATTATAGTAGTTATATTCTTGTACATAGGAGGCAGTATTATAGTAGTTATATTCTTGTACATAGGGGCAGTATTATAGTAGTTATATTCTTGTACATAGGAGTAGTATTATAGTAGTTATATTCTTGTACATAGGAGCAGTATTATAGTAGTTATATTCTTGTACATAGGAGCAGTATTATAATAGTTATATATTCTTGTACATATGGGGCAGTATTATAGTAGTTATATATTCTTGTACATAGGAGCAGTATTATAGTAGTTATATATTCTTGTACATAGGGGGCAGTATTATAGTAGTTATATATTCTTGTACATAGGAGCAGTATTATAGTAGTTATATTCTTGTACATAGGAGTAGTATTATAGTAGTTATATTCTTGTACATAGGAGCAGTATTATAGTAGTGATATTCTTGTACATAGGAGCAGTATTATAGTAGTTATATATTCTTGTACATAGGAGGTAGTATTATAGTAGTTATATTTCTTGTACATAGGAGCAGTATTATAGTAGTTATATATCCTTGTACATAGGAGGCAGTATTATAGTAGTTATATTTCTTGTACATAGGAGCAGTATTATAGTAGTTATATTCTTGTACATAGGAGCAGTATTATAGTAGTTATATTCTTGTACATAGGAGTAGTATTATAGTCGCTTTATCTTTATTCCTACTGTAGTAACCTTTAGAAAGTTCCATTGTAGAACAGTATGGTATTTGTCGCATACTAATTATCCCAATAATAACATACTATTGCTATCTTACATCTGCAGGTAACAGGTATTGTTTTCTTAGACACTCCTTACACACTAGGGTCATGGAAACACACTGGTGAATGTTTCACAATTCTTGGGGTAATTAACCTTGTGCCATCCATTGGTTTTAAACAACAAATCCCATAATGACCTGATGATCGGTAAACCCTGGCACTAGTAGGGCCTCTCCCATAAGATGATTCCAAGAACCAGGCCAAACATTAAAGTTACTCAGTGAGTCAATGAGACACGTCTGATTCTTCATGTTTAGTGCTGGTGAAGAAGGCGTTCACCTGAAAGAAGATTAAGTGTTATCCGATTAGATCAGAGGAGATTACTATGCAAAGATAACCGGACGGCAGCTGAGTAACACTGCCTATGGATTGTGTGTCTACATCTTTGCGGTGTGATCCTAGGGTCCATGTCCATAGACTAATTTCTTATTCTTTAAGATGATCTCTAATAAGAGTCATTCCATACAAGTAAAGGTTTCTCGACAAGTAACCATGGGTAAATTTGATCTGGAAATCTATGGGGCTTACGTTTTCTTGGCATCAGATAAATTGTTGGCAGAGCATGAATGCTATCCAGTGATATGTGCCTGCAACACCCAGACCCGATGCAGAGTTTAAAGAGGACCTTTCAGGTCCTCAGGCACATGCAGTTTTATATACTGCTGGAAAGCAGACAATGCGCTGTATTCAGCGTACTGTCGACTTTCCCGTTATGTGCCCCGGGTCTGGAGAGATCAGTGCCGTTAGTTTCAGCACCGATCTCTGCCCATCGTCAGAAGGGCGTCCCTGACAGTCTAGCAGGGCTGTAACTCCCCACCCTGACAGTACTTGTCCATAGCCCTGTACTGTCAGAGGGGGCATTCCTCACAGCTCAGCTAGACTGTCAGGAACACCCTTCTGACAATGGGCAGAAAACTAACGGCACCGATATCTCCAGCCCCGCACCACATAACGGGAAAGCCGACAGTACACTGAATTCAGTGCAGTGTCTGCTTTCTAGCGGCATATAAAAACGCATGTGCCTGAATGCATGAAAGGTCCTCTTTAAAGTGTCTAGTAGGCGGGGTTCTTTCCTGTACCTTTTCTTTTCAAATAGATGATTGTCTCCCCCCATAAGCAAGGGGCCTAATGACACTGGCAGATAAAAGGAAAACTCTCTAGTGCTACCTTTTGGAAGGTAGCTCCCTATAGATCAATGCTTGTTTTTTTAGACTTCTGGTTTGGCTTTAATTTCAGATCATGGCATTAAGTTTCTAGAAAGCCAAGTGTTGATCTATAGGGAGCCACCTTACAAAAAGGTAGCACTAGAGCAAGTTTTCCTTTCCCCCACCAAGGCTTATTTGCATATTTTCCTAGACTTCCTAGGAGAGCAAAAATATGTACACCAATAGGTGGTCTGCAAAAGCAGTCTCCTTAAGGAGGGAACACCTAAACACCATGAAGTACAACCAGTACGTCTATGAGTTCTTTACTGCATCTTGGGCTGTCTGCCAATACAGGATATAGTCTACAACCACATCACAGGGATTCCTTCCCAAACTTACCCAAGGAGATCCCAAAACCTTCCCATGAATTAAGCTCATTTTATGGCTGTTACAAGAAAATTCAGCCTAAATATTCCACTGAAAGTCAGAGAAAACTACCCCAAAAGTGTACGTTCTCCCAGTGGCACACTGTACCTGCATTGCAAAGGTTGTACACTACAGGTGAAATCCACAATATTATCTGACACACTGAGAATTAGGCTACTACCCTGGCGAAATTATGACCCATGTGCTCATGGTTGCCTCTAGAACGTATGGCCATCTAGGAGGTTTTCACTTTGTAGAAGGTGCTGCCTCAGCTACAGGAGTGATAGCTGTGCGATCTGGGACCACCAGCCTGTCCCGGCCAACACACCCTTCCTTATTGCAGCATGGTCCAGACTACCATAAGAAAACAGGGCTTTCTTAAATGCAACGCTAACCAGTATGTCAATGACAAAGGGATTCTGCCCAATTCTAACAGTCACGTGAACCCAGTG
The DNA here is from genome assembly GCA_947044405.1 of Leptodactylus fallax. Taxonomy (NCBI): domain Eukaryota; kingdom Metazoa; phylum Chordata; class Amphibia; order Anura; family Leptodactylidae; genus Leptodactylus; species Leptodactylus fallax. The sequence goes on along the minus strand of CAMRHE010000986.1, from coordinate 197,567 downwards.
AGTGCTGTCTACCAGTTATAGTCATGTGGACATGGGGTGGTATCTACATCTCCTTGGAGCCCATACACCATGTCCCCCATCCAGTGTCAATAGGCCCCTTGCATATGGGGGGGAGCCAATCTATTTGAAAAAAGGTACAGGAAAGAGAACCCCGCCTACTAGCACTAAAGAGGAATGAATATTAGGGACCATCCTATAGCCATATAAAAGTGCAGCCTATACAAAATTGGCATTTTCCAGGTGGAGGAATTGACTGAGCGTTTTACATTGTGTATTTCAAGAACCCATCTGACCACAGCTCCCTTGACCTTCATTCCCACTGTTAATTGCACCTTTCCTAACAAATCCCATGACCTTTAGTCAAAGCAAAAATGTACAAAACCCATTCCCTAGTTGTATCATCCACTGGCGACCCTTAGTGCCTATTGATACAGATCCTTAACTACAAACTCCAACCAAACCTAGTAGCACAAAGGACATGCCTATATTTTTTTTGCATGGCCTATTAGGCATGAAGAGGAAGTGGATGTAATGTTTGTCATGACTAAAAGCAAGCACAGCAGGAAGTGGTGTCCGTATGTAACCCCGTGTCAACCATATGGCTCGGTTTTGTTCTGGATATAATATAGCATCCTTCTATAAACTGTCTAGTCCTATGTAAATAAAGCACATAACCTCGAGCTCATCTCTTATTGAGGATTAATAAACCACTCAAATCTGTAGCAATTGTCGACTTCTTCTCACTAGTAAAGTAGATGTTTAGGATTATTTTGCCCTTATGCAATTTGAAATACGTAGCTGCATAGAGTGCATACATGGTACTATTTGGATACGTAAGTTTCATAGATCCCTCCTGCACTGGATGTTTTGTTCCTTGGATCTTGGACTTGATCTCCAGTCTGTGCTTCCAGGTTTGTGGAACTCTGAAGATTAGAGGAGTCGATTATGCTCTTATGATGAAAGGCAGGTATATTCCTTCGATAGTCAGCGACTGAATATGTTTCACCAAGAGCTGTGTGCACATTTTCTAGTGGTGAATTGCTGATAGATGCCAAAACACCTCTGGCTCCAGCTTATCTTCTGAGAGAACAAAGAACCAGACATGTAGTAATGTAAAGCTAGCCCTGCAGGTTAGATAGTCATCCGCCGACAACGCCAATTTCACCCAAAAAAAAAAAAAAAAGTACCATGTAGATATTGTACATTCATGGCTAGCCTACAGAATAAAGTTTGGCCATGCTAGATATTTTGGGCAGACTGTCCAAAGCCTTGGGGTCCATGAACATATCAATTGCATCTCAGATTTTTTTTTTTCAGACTGAACACTGACCAAGTCATTTAACAGATCAATGTGATCACTTTTTTCGTATACTGCATGCCCCATTCTTGCCAGTTTTTCACTGAGGACTAGGCGGGCCATACACAACAGCAGTGGGTCCTTCTTTCCATTGACATCCGACATGTTGAATTTCCACCAGGTTAATGCCCAATAGCCAATTTTCAGCATGCCCTGAAACACATTGTGCTAGACTGGACTATCGCATTAGTCACGCTCTCTGTTTACTCCCTTCCACAATATTCCTCAGAACTTGGTATCTGTACATACATAGATATGGGACTGAGTGACTAGCTTGTCTAGTGTTGTGTTTACATACAAGCTCTTGTGCCACCATTATTTCCTCAGATTGTAAGCAGGGCTCTCACTCTGAATTACTTTTTGATCCTTCAGCCAATTTTTTTTTTATTATTGTGCTACAACAATTTTGCTGCCTTATGATGTCAGATATTGGGCAGAATTATTAATATTTTTGTCTGTAGTAGCTCTACAATATGAACAAAAAAATATCTTGGATTACTTGTTAATATGTTGAGCACCATCCATAAATACAAATATTTTCAGACAAGTGTTTCCGAAAGAGAATTTTCCATTACCCTCCGTCTCCTCAGCCAGCTGGATGTCCTTTTTGGAACTTTGTGAAAACAGGGCTGTAAAAACACATAAAGACCCTTATTTGCGTATAGTGTAGGGTTAAAAATAATCTTCTGGTAAATGCAATAGTATCCAGACTGCTCCGGCTACGGTTTGGATTTTAGAGCTTCTTGGTGGTTTGCTGCATCAATCCATCTGGTTACAGTCGGTCTTTATTCCTCTCAACTCTTCCAGTTGTATTTTCCACTGAACCAAGACATCTCAGGTCAGGAATAAGACGACTTCAGTCTGGTCATTTGAAGTACACATGGAAAGGCAGGAGCCATTTGCAGATCTTGTTTGTTTTCCCTTCTCCACCAGTGATTTTTTTTTTCCTATTTCTAAGTCTTCACAAACACCAAAGTTCAAAGGACATCAAAACTGTCTGATCCATAAAGAGCTTCTAAAACTACCAGGGCAGTCAGATCTGTTGTCTCTACTTTACCTTATCTATAAGGCATCATTTCTGGACCCCTCTTTGCTCTACCTAGTTGCAGACTAAAGTTGGCCATAAAGTGGAAGATTTTACAGCTGAAAGTGGATTTTGGCCAGTTACAAAAGTACTGCCAGTGTCCATTCATGGCATCCAAGTGGTTGGTGCCAAAAACAGATCTTCTTGGAATTTTCTGGTCATTGGTCGGCCAAAACACACAGGTCATGGCGATCAGTGCCAAGTGAGCATTCTGGTTGTTAGTATTGGGATCTTTCGTGAAAACAATACCACCATTGCTAAGCCCGCTGCATCACAGACTTCAAAAGAGAAAACAGTGAACATGCCATTCCTTGCGTAAGTGATCATTTTTCCAATAATTTCCCCAAGTACGCATTAGAAAATATATACATTTGCTACCAGTTTGCCAAGATGATCAAACTAGATATAGCAAATTCTACAACTTAAAGTTGACTATGCCTTTCAATGACAAACGTGACTGATGCACATCAAAAACAGACGTGTGAAAAGCTGACCGGTCAGATATTTTTTTTCAGGTGACTACATAGCTGAAGTGTTAGTCATGCCCAATAGACCTGTATACCATCAATGGGAGCTTAGACAAGGCCACAGATCATTGGCAGAGCTGGATCATCGATTTACAGTATTTTTGTACTTGTGTCTGTGCTCAAAGTCGACAAACCAACATTGAATGACTAGTTATTCAGAAAACAGCCACATGAAGTCACAAATTTTGTGGACAGAACTTACACATTCCCATAGTCTCATTTGTAGGTTTATAAAGACCATCCAGTCTTCCCCATCTTCACCTTGAAAGTCATGCACATGGCATATAGAAAGCCACAGAATTCTCTTCCACCAGTCTCGACTTCCTCGAATATTCTCCAATTATTGGCTCAGCACACAAGCTGCACGAGTACGATTGCTTCATCTGCCATGGCTTATTGTGCAGGTTGACCATATACAATAAAACAGACATCTCCAGATCTTTTTTAACCAGTTTATTGTAGGTACATTGCATTTAACACAAGATGTTTTAATAAAAAAAAAAAAAAAAAAAATAAATGTATGAGCCCGAAGGCTTAAAAGATATTACAAATCATTTCTCATTTGTGGGTACGATTAAAAGGAACCCATCAGTAGTCATATATACAATACAATGTATTACGCTACCGCAAGTTTACAATCCACGCAAAGTGACATCACACTAGACTCCGTACAAGTCTTGGTTAACCACTTAAACTAAGTGGATGGTTTTCAGTTTTGTTTTGTTTTATATTTCATGTGATCAGTGTACATTGGTTCTTGGAGAAGATACACTTTTTAAAGGGGTATTGATCTTCATTAATAACCAAAAAAAAAATAAAATAATGGAGAATAGAGGAACTGCTGCAGTAATATACAATATTGCTTACATTACTACTTTCTCTAGGTTTGCCAGGGTATTCTAAAGATGTAACTTCTTGTACCTAAAAGCTTAGTTTCAATTCCTCACCTTGTAGAGTCTACATTTAAGAAGTTGTCCGGCACAAAATGTTGCCGATATTTGGAAGTTTTTGAATTCTAAATATAAAGGTTACCATTTTTACACTCTCCGTTCCAGTGGCAGCCGCCTGGTTAGCATAGCTGCCCGCATTTGGGGAAGTCTTCTCGTGACAGTACGATTCTGTTAAGATCACCACTGCAGCAAGTCACGGTTCTCAGAGGTCACTCATTGGCTGCACAGAAACGGAACGTCATAAGACAATGTAACGCGTTGTAGCGTTGACCAGGTCGCCACCACTGGAGCAAAGGACCGGGCCATGGCAAGTTTTTTTTTTACTATTTGTAGACATCAGCAACTTTGAGTCTGACAAACCCTTTTACATTGTTCAGTGCGTGTAACACAATGAAAAAAGAATGAGGTTTCCCATAGCACAAATGTCCTTTCGAAGCTATCATGGTAAATATCTGTCCGTCCATGCTCCTCACCCCAGGTTGAGCCAACACTCATTCATCGGGTGATAGTTGGTACTATTAGGCAGTGTAATAGGGCCTTAACTCACCCAATGGCTTCCCAGAAAGTCCTGTAGGGTCACCACCATGTAACTTCCATTCACAAAAGCACAGAGATAAAATTCTCAAAGTATGTGGACGTCATGTTATCAGACCCTGGCAAACCAGAGCAGGTAGTTCTATGAAAAGGTGTTCTCCCACCAACACTTATCCACCTATAGAAATGAGAAGTAACTGGTTGCTGGTGGTCTGACCACTGGAAGCCCCTACAATCATACAGGGGTTCCCACGAGATCTATGTGAATGTAGCAGTAGTGTGTAAGATTAACTCTTGTCCCTTTCACTTCTATAGGACAGTGTTCAGGCAATCCCATATAAGTTAAAGGAGCGGTGGTGAGGACTTTATCACAGGGGACTCAGACTCCCGTTTTTGTGATTTCTCATTGGTCAGCCCCTAGTGATACACTTATTCCACTATCCTGTAGATTTGAAGTATTAGTTGGAGAACCCCATTAACATTACTGCAGTAGTTGGATCAACTGGAAGAAACAAGGAAAGGTTTCACTTCAATGTAACGTCTACAGAGATACATTTTCGGAAGAGTATAATATCCCAAATTCTGATGATTTTTAGCAGATTCCAGCTGTAGCATGGACTTTCCTGGTATCGGATCTCACGACTAAAGCAAGATCTGTCCCAACTACAACAGATATCAGGGAGGCCATTTCGTTCTTAGTGTAAAATTCAGCTTTAGCTCACACCCATGTACCACAACATTTCCTAAGACCCTTTACTTTTCTGAATTGCATCATTGCAAGAGTTCCCCAATGTACTAGGTCACAGCCGAAGCCTGTGCTGACCCTAGCAACTGAGCATCAAGGTCATAAGCATGCAAAATAGGAAATCCTACAACTGCCAAATTACCAGTAGTTTCCGATGCCCTTATGACGACTGCCAAGGGGCATATGCCGACTTGTCCGGGTCAGCACAGGCTTCAGCTGTGGGCAAAAGAGAACCACATAGTCTCGGAAAGTAGAATCCAAGTTTAAGTAAAATGTTGAGGATATGTATAGTGCCATAGGGATGGCCAATTGCTGAATTACAGTGGAAAAACAAATTCCATTGGGTTGAGAGCACTGAATCAGTTGTAGGTTAAGGGTTTGTTCACACCAATTTCTGGCTTGTTTTTCTATCCCATTGGATGTCTAAAAGATCTATAAACTCAGATCAAAGTGGCAAATATCCGCTATTGTGTGGCCCTCTTAATCGGTGGTTGTAAGAGGTTTAACTTTGCAACTTGCTGACTTCACATACGGAGAAGAGCTATGTCACGGTACATGTCTTGAAACGGTTACGTTGACTACTAGTGGCCTTATGACAAAAATGGTCACCCCGAACCGTAAGAGGGTCTACCTGGTGATCTGGTAAATGGGAAGAACAGGATTTGGTAAAGTTGATTTCTGTTACGCTCATCTTGTGAGAGATCAACTACGATCACTAGAAGGAACTTTGAGAGCTGCCCTATTTGGGCCATACCTATCCATCTGATCTATTAAGCAGTACAACATTGATGGCAAGGCTCCCCATTTGAGACCCCACTTATTAGCCTGACCAATCCAACTTAAAGGGATTGTGCCATTACCGACACGTATACCCTATCCACAGGATAGGAGTCAGATCACTAGGGGTCCGACCACTGGGAATCCCAACAATCAGGAGAACAGGGATCCAAAACCTCCCCATAACATGTAAATGGAGCTCTGGTGCACATGAATGGACTAGAAGAGTTCACTGAACTCCAGAAGCCCCATAGTAGTGAACAGTTCACCAGCCACACACATACACCAGTGTTCTATTCACAGGGAATCTTTTGGCTCCTATCGTCCTGACCGATGGCAGGTCCCAGTGATCTGATACTTATTCCCTTGCTTTCTCGTCTAAGCAAAATAAAGCTTCTCCTCACTATTAGATTAAACCTAAGATCTCTGGATGACCTAAGATCCTAACATGACATTGTGACATAAGTAATATGACCACACCACAATATATGGTTGTATTGCAGTAGAATTTACAATACCACCAGTATTTAGCCTTACGGTTTTGCTACAGGATCGCAGACTGCCATGTTTACTTCAAGATTCCCATTTGTTCAGATTTTTGGAAAAGTTGGAAGGTCTTCATGAATTTTTTTTTCAGATAGGGAAACATTAAGGTCACAACTCTACCAAATATCCAAGGGTACTTCAAATGTACAATGGTTTGTACAAGGTCTGGACAAAGTGTACTCACTGGCCAAACAAGAGCAGATATTGCCAGTTTGATCTAGAGCTTACAATTCACACTATTAACACCTGACTAAACAGAATGAAACTCATTTAGGGATGATTCAGAGGTTACCAGGATGGGGGAGAGGCAAAACATTTACTAAGGGGTCCTGTTCAATATAGCAGTAGCTGCAAAAGGATGAAACCCTGTTCGCATACTGCCGATGATCACAGACTATGGCTAGACGCCTGTATTAAATCACATGATCATTCGTGGCCATCACTAAGATGGAACAGAATCCAAGAGCATAAATGCATTATAAAGTATTCATATGTAATAGCACTTCCCCCAACACTGGTGTCCCCCCGCTGCCATCACTACTGCACAACGACATGTCACCCAGCAGCTCTGACCCCTGCGGTGCGCTTCTGTCCGACTGGCTAGCAACAAGTCATTGTGCAGAGAAAGTTTTCTTTCCACAATTTGGTGCAGTATTAAACATGTTTTTAAGTCAAATGGAGCTTCATTATTGTCTTTAACCTTTACTTCTTGATATGCATTGGTGGCTACAACCATACTCTACATTTGGTGGGCATTGCCTAGGCATCCTTTGTCCAAATGTGTCAGGAGACCCTGTTGATGGGGGTCCAGACACAGAGACCCCTGCAGATCTTTAGAAAGACTCTTCCTGTTTTAATTGCTTCTCTCAAATTAGGAGATTTGGCATTGAAGTGCTACAACCCCATTGTTCTAGAGATTGGTGGGAATCTCTGCAGCCTACCCCCACCAAGACCATCTGCTGACATGTTCTGGGTAAACATTTGCACAGGTCACCTTTATAGGATATACATGTGCAAATTCTGAACACCTTGAAGCCCGATTATCACTGAGTGAGAGACCAGACATTACTGTGCATGTATAACCGCACTAATCTGGCTTCCTGCAGATGAATATAAGCACTCGGAGCCTCAACTGATAATTTATGCAGCGATAATTTCCTCTGCACCAATTACAAGTAAAAGGTCTCTATGCCTATCTTTCTGGTACCTCAGCCAGTGATAGTCACATCTCAGGATGTCTATATACACCTCCCGATCACATCACATGTATACATTTCCTCTCCCATTTCTCATCCAGTGAGGTCTATGCATGTCTGGCTCCAGGTTCCAGAGTCCTGAATCTGAAGAGCCCCCCCCCCCCACTAACTGCTCACGTTTTTTCTGGTTCCTCATCCTCTGGTCAAATTTCTCCAAGACCCATACAACATGGCTGTGATTCTGTATACAATGCTACGACTCCAACCAGTGCGGTTTTTTTTTCCATTGGATGAGGATTTCTGATGGAAACCAGCAACGTCCTCTTCCACGAACATGGGCAGGAAGGTACTACAAAGTCACAAGAAAGAAGCTAAAATTTAGAAAGGATCAAAAAACACACGCAAGAGTCTTCTGTACAGAACTTAACCCATATTGTTGTCTCAAGAGCTTACACAATGTTAAGACTTTAAGGATAGTTACATCTGGAGACATCCTATACAATGCATTTACCGAATCAGGTTACTCGTAGAAGGAGAAACAAATCGTTACTGCGAGGAGAAACACCTATGCAACCAAGCGTGGAGAGCCATGAAGGAATTAAAATGCTAATCTCATCAACCCCTACACAAGATCATAGCAAACTAGCACATCTTCAGGACCTCGAATGTGGTCTTTGGTTTCTCAAGAACATGGAGTCTTCAGAACATCTTGGGAGCTTCCACTTTCTAGGTAAGAAGACATGACTTCCTTTGGAGAATCTCTCACCACCAGACTAATTTTTGCATAGCCTATCTGTTCCACTGTCAGTACTAGACGGCAGCACGGAGCAGACATCTAGAAGCAGGCTGATGAAACCAATGAGTCAGAGATCCTGCCAGAGGATTATTAGCTGGGCGAGCGTGGAGAATGCCATGAAACAGCAGCGATTACAGCAACTAATGTCCTACGTCATGTACCTTACAGCCTGAATCATCTGCAAGTGTCCATGACTATGAAAGCCAGAAAACACCATTGTGTACTAAGGATTGCGAAATTACATTAGTGATGTCTTCTCACCTAGAAACCCAGTTCTTTTGGTGGGGAAAATTTTAGCATCCATATTATATAAAACCTAACTCCTCTGGGTTCACCATACGATGCCCTAAGTTCTGCTCAAGCCTCAATCTTGCAGCCCAAGGCCTCATTCAGACAGTCACATCTTTGGCCCACATGCACAATGGACTCAGTAATGCAACGTTCTTCACTATAGTCCATCTCTGAGGACAGACTGATCAGGAGACCGATCTTTTGTGATCTCAACCTCCTCACACCTACAGACTGAATACACCATGGAAAATCATCCTTTACAGGTGTAATTTGGACGATTCTGTAGATATGGCCATCTGAATGAGGTCAGGCGGCAACAGAATGCACAATTTATATAAATGCCAAAATTTCCCAATGTGGTCCAGAGACTAGTAACCCTTGCACTATAGGGATCTATGATGGAAGGAGTCCCTGCCTCCATGTAGCTCCACATACATGAGACAGCCACAAGCAGGCAAGGCTCCAGATGTCTGACCACCAAGATACTTGAAGTTCGGGTCTCTGGCTAAGTTCAGGTTGAATTTACAAAGTGTCGGACACCGCGGCATTTTGGAGCGGTTTGTCCTAGAAAGAATATGTACCCACTCATTACTACACCGAACCAGTGTAAAGGTACGGTCTGGGCCAAAAGCGCAGCTTCCTTGAGAAGACCAAAGGCCACATGCAAGGCTACTGAAGACGTGATGTTTCCGCTGTAGCAGCTTCCACCACAGTACCTTATGACTTCTACAATTCTAATGCACCCAGATAGGAGCTTTCTTGCACAATCTGAGACCCTACAGAAATATTAGGAAGTGGTCTTCATTGGGCTGATGCTAGCCGTTGGCTTCTCGTTTTATCCATTTACATACTTTATTCAGGGAACGGTTGACAAGCCAAAATTTATCCTTGTATTCTCCCGACCATTAGTCGAGAGCACAAAGCCACAGCCTAAGAGCACATGAAAACATCAAAAAGGCGAAATATGGTTTCATAGTTGACAATTTATTACATTCCAGCTTTTTATTTCATATTTAATGTTTTTTTTGGCTGTTGGCTTAAATAAGAATTAAAAAAAAAAAATTATATATAAAAAAAACAAAAACAAAAAATTTATATAGCACTGCAATGAAGGAGTGGGACAAGGGAGAGGCCCCTGCTGCCCTCTGTAGTGTCTGGATGGTTTTCTAAGGGCTCAAGAAATTACTGACCAGAAAGGGACAGGGAAGGAGGTAGGAATGTAAGAAGCTAGCTGCAGGTCTGCCCGCCCCGCACCCCCTTAAGACAATACTGATCCATGCCTAGGTCTGGCTAAATAGAACTAAAGGCTTCTCCCCCCTGCCCGATTGTCCCATTGTCCTCCACCCTTCACGAGATGCTGCAGTGTATCTGGCAGCCGCCAACCCCTCCCATACGCAAAGCCATTAATATGCACGTCGAGCTGAACCAAACCCGCATGCTAATGGAGGAGCGGCGTGTTCATTGTCAGCCAAGATCTCTCTATAGGTCTGCGGCCATCTTGTAAAGGGAGACAGGACTACGACGCATGGGATTTAGGTTATAGATTTGTAAGGACAGAGGGTGAAAACCCAAGCAGGGAGAGGTCACATTCGTCTTCCTAATGAATAAGGGGGTGTTCATGCATCTCAAGGCCAAGGTCTTGCAACTGAGATGTGGAATTAGACAAGTCTACAAAAAAAAAAAAACCTTGAAAAATATTTCATTACAACTTAAAGGAATCCTCACTTTATAAAATAAGGCAAAGCTTGCAGATCTGTAGGGGTCTGACTGCTCAGAATAGCGACGGGATGTCGGAGGCAGGTATGGGTGGAGTCGGAAAAAAGTTCACGACTCTGGCTCCAAATAAAGTGATTTTATTATACAATTTCAGATATTGTATAATTCGATGTACAGCTTGTTACACATTTACTTTCATAGGAATCTATCACTGGATGTGAATTGAAGGATCTTCACTTCGGGGCCGTGGAAAGCTTTGGCCTATGGACTGCACAGCCCTTGCTGAGACCACCCTCAATTAGGAACATTTTGGGGGAAGGGGGTCTACCCCATTCGATTTGAATGGTCAGGCCCCTACCAATCTGCAGGTTTTGCCCCATCCTATGCATAGGACATAATCTGCTTATTTCAAAAGAACATGCTAGGAGCCATTTCCAATGAGATGCTCATGTTAGACTTGGCAATGTAAGGACTAATGCACAAGTAGCAGAGTCACGTCTATCTATAGGACCTAAAATAAAAAGATAAGCCTGCCGGGACTAGGAGGGGGCAATTTATTACACATTAAAACCCTGCAGCCAGAGGGGGATAGGTACAATGTGGGTTAACCCCTGCAAAAAAAAAAAAAAAAAAAAAATTCTATAAAGCTCCCTTATCCCACTGACACCCTTCATCCAGTACAACATAAAAAATGAAAGCAGCAAACTGGGTTTTAAAAAGAAAAAAAGAAAAATGTACACTTTCCCAATGCAATAAAAAAACAGTATCATAACACTGCTATTAACCCTAGTGCTGCCGGAGAGCAGCCGTCGCAGGGTTAACGAATGAAAGTGGGGAAGGAGCAGAACCCCTTCACTGCCAGAGGCACTGCGCAACATGATCCGACCATCTGCAATGCACTTGCAAGAATATTCCAGTAGTAAAGGGGTTGCATAACAGTAAACCATATAGTCTTGTGCATACATATATACATACATATATATATAGGAGATCTTACAGGGGGGCGTCCAGACAATGTGCCAAAATGAACAGTACTGGGGGGGTAGTTTGGGGGCACATGTATGCCAGTTTTTGGTGCAGGCAAAGTGGAGTTTGAGAAGTCGTACACCTGTTGCGGCGGCGGCCATTACAGAGCGGCTTCAGGCAACATTCAGATATTTGGAACAAGGCCGGTGACTAGACCAGCATCATCCGGGTGAATGTTAGGTGGAGCCGGGTAGTGGCCGCAGACAACAGGGGCCGACAGGTCCACAGGTAGATATAAATAAGAAGGGACTGGCAGGATATGAGGCACGATGGAAGAGAAAGCAGGCAGTTGCAATGGCTGCCATGGTTGGTTAAGCGATATTCAGGGCTCCACAGGAGAAAATACAGATACTTAAGGGGACCTTTGCTAGGTTTTACTTAAGACCTTCTATTTAAAAAAAAAAAAAAAATAAGTGGTGCGACCAAGTAAGACTAAAAGCATGGACATCTTAAGACGTCTTAGGATTGAGAATATCACTTAGTAGCTCTTACGTGCCCCATAGGTTGCTGGAAAGAGAACGGAGGGAATACCTGTTCATGCACATGCAATCTGCGGAAGATACAGGATGGAGATATACGTCACCCCAGCTCCAGGTCAGCAGGACGATATGGAGTAGGACCAGCAGATTCCCCAGACATGGTACTATCTGCATGACCAGGCCATACGCCTAAACGCTGACCATTCCCTTTAACAGAAGAAGCCCCCTTCACGGTTCCGCATTACAAAGAACAAGTCTGGTAAAGTAAGTAAAGCAGAGTCGGGCCGCCGTGCCATAACGCACTATGGAGGAGTGTCCCCGGTGACTGGGCACACACAGACCTCTCAGGACAAGTTCACACAGCGGTATCCTAAACCATTTATATTAATGGGAGGCAGAGGCTACTTTTCCCATTAGCTGAAGAAAACCGTAAGATGTCCAAACCTACTGAAGATAACCGCCATGTGAACTTACCCTGACCGTGCTCCCTCACCTACGCCATCTAAAGGTGAAGTATAGTGCTACATTTACTACCTATAAACCGCCTCACACCAATAAGCAAGTACGGCCTCCAGTTTGGGATATTGGTACGTAACAGATGGACACTCAGACATATGCCAAGTCATGCCAGATACCCACTCCGGTGACTACATCCAGAGACGCCCAACAGGTGTGGTCCATACCGGGACCCTAAGGAGAACCATTATTTAGCTCGTTGGTGGGAGAAAAGTTTATGATAATAAGATATGTAATATAAACTTTGCAGCAGCCACATGAAGATACCAGCAGATGGCCAATATGGCGCCCCTCCTAGGAAGAAAAATGCAAATTATAGATCCAAAAATAAATGCTACGTATACTTCTCCTTTACACATGTCCATTGTAATACGGAAGAAATCTCCTAGCTACTACCTTCCCCACTGCTCAATTCATAGCTCAGTGGTGCAGCCTCATTTACAACAGGGATTCTGCGTTGAACCCACCCCACCCTCCCAAATCCCATACCCCAACACCAGCAGTAATGGACCCTACAATATTTACACGTGCTAGATCTCCCTCCCCCCACGTATTCCCCCCCCCACCCCACACCCCTCCCACCCACTTTTCACAACCCCCACCCCCTTCCAATCTTCTATTCCACCAAAAGCTTGATTTCGCTGGCAAGAAGCTGGTTCATGTTAAAGATGGCGCTCTTGGTGAGGAGCTCCCTCTCCGTGGCAGTGTCAGGGTCACTGTCCACAGAGCTGGAGCTGGCACTCATGCTGTCTCCAGCTTCATGGTGATGGAGTAGAGGAGCAGGCACGTCAACACCCGTGCTGGAGGTTACGCCAGGCAGCTCAGGCTCGCTCGTCTCGCTCGCGCTGGACACAACGGAAAGGAGGGACATTCGTCTGGTCAGTCGACTTGGCAGAAGTGAAAGGGCGTAGTCGGCCACCATGGAGGCTACGTCCATGTTGCAGGCTTTGTCGAAGGCGATGAAGCCCACGTTTGCGTTCGCTTCGCAGACACAAAAAGAGCCATCTTCTTTGGTGAGCAAATCAATGCCACACACATCCATTCCCAAGATGTTGGAGACTTGAATGGCGAGTTGCTTGCCCTGTTCGCTCAGCGTACACATCATCCCGATGCCTCCTGTATAACAAAGAGAGCAGGGATGTAAGATTAGGACTGAACGGCAAAGAGGCCATCAAAATAACATCCTACCAAACCATAAAGGCTCCCGCTCTAGAGATATTCCATATCTAAATATACACAAAGCCCCAGTGTAATGATTGAGACTAACATAGCCATCAGCCGCCCCCTTCCTCTCAGTATGTATTCTCAGACACACTGCAGCTGACACTCCCCACTATTATTGCAGCTGGAGCCTACAGAGGTTTCTAGAAGGACAACTACTACTTCCAGGATCTACATATTGACCTATCCTTAGGATAGATCATTAGTGTGTGATCGGCAGGGGTTCAACATCCGGGAACTTCAGAGATCAGATTGTTTAAGCTTTTTCACTTAAGACCAAGCATAGCGCCATACATATAGAGGCTATGCTTGGTACAGGAGTCTGATGTGTTTCAGTACCATGTGACCAATGAACATCACATCAACAAAAGGTAAGAGGCTGCGGTGCTTGTGAGCTGATCAGTAGAGGTCCCAGGTGTCAGATCCCCACCAATCACATACTGGTGACCTAACCTAAGAATAGGCCATCTATATGCAAGTCCTGAGAACCCCTTTAAGTTATGCAAGTACCTACATATGTTTAAATACAGAGACACCCAAAATTTCCTACAGTGTGTTTCAATTGTAAGGCCAAATTCAGATGATCGAAATATGGTTTTTAAAATCCAGTCCCAAAAACGCAGCAAACCCAACAAGTGTGAAAAAAGTGAATAGGAAGAGTAGAACTATAACGAATAGGTAGATAATTTTTTGTATACCTAGAGAGCAGTTGCTTTGCATTCGGCCGTCGGTAGAGCACCTCAGCATGGTGCCAATCACACGTCCGCCGACTACAATGACCCTCACATCCCGTCCATGAGACTCCTCCACGTATTTCTGGAACAGGTAGGGGGCTTCGTGCCGGATGAGATGAGTCAGGTCAGACAGGTGGTGCTTGTCCCGTGCTAAAAACACAGCCTTACCTACAGAGCATAAAGCATAGGTGTGACCCTTGTATATGCTGAGGCTGCAGTAACAGTACAGGGGACAATTCTAAAGTCATAAACAGACCGAGCCAAACTGCTTGGACCTGGCCGGCAGGACTCACCTCTATGTCCCCGGGTGTTCTTCACCACCATGGGAAATTCCAGGACTTCTGCCTCATCGATCATTTTGGAGAAGTTTTCATGACCCCCTGTGAAAATTAACACATTCATGTCAATAGTGGAAACCAAGAAGAAGTCATTACATTCCCTTAATAGATTAGTTGTGGGCTCACCATAAGAAAAAGTATCTGGCAGGGGCACGCCATGACCAGCGAGCTCCTGAAAGGTCCAGAACTTGTTGACGCAGTTGAGAATGGCCTGTGGTCTGTTCATCAGGCGACAACCCATCTTTTCCAAGTGCCTGAGGACAGTGATATCGCTGTCACTTTGCACCCATGGAGTAGGCACACGAACGACGACCACCTGGGGGTAGGAGGTGATGAATTCGCCATTCACACGGAGACCTGAAATGACAAAAAGCATTTGACATCTGCACTACTTGCACACCCTATACAATACTATAGGTCTGTACAATAAGGAAGTTACATTAACCCTTTCCAGCACTGCAGTCTCACAGCATGTAATACAACCAACTACCGCTGTGAACAAGACCACAGAGGGGACCACCGCTGCCACACAATCACGAGCGTCTCTGGGCAGCAGCGAGAAGATGTTTAACCAATGCTGAACCTGCAGAAAGAAAGAAAACCCATGACTGGAAACCACAATGTGCATGGAAACCAATACCAAAGTTCACCTACTAAACCAGCCGCTGCAGAGACTCTCCCCAGAAAGTTGTGTCTGGATTTCATGGAAAGGTTGTCGGGAAAGACACAAATAGACATTTCCCACGATACACTTGTATGGAGGGAAGTGACGATAGTAAACACTACCATAATAACTTAGCGTGCCCTGTAATAACCCGCTAACGGGGGGGACAACGGAGTCTGCTGGAAATCCCAGAGATCATGTATGGGAAAAACATATGGGCACACTAAGATACAACACCTAATAGGACACAGCAAGGGACAGCGGTGACAGGAGACACACACACTAGATATCCAGACAGCCGCCGAAACTCTGCACGTCTACATTGTAACAGCACCGCAGAGCAGAGAAGTAACTAGGACGATGCTGCTGCTACATATATGGTGTGCAGGGTAAACTGTATACAGGACATAGTGAGGGGTCAGTGATGCTTATGCTAAGGGGTTTTCCGGGACTTGCACATTGCATATGGTAGGGGCCCAAAACAGTGGCAGCAGTTGGTACTGCAGCTGAGACCAATTCACTTGAACGGGACTGAGCTGCTGCTGTAACACATGATCAATGAGTGGGACATTGTGAAGACCGTGGCCTTTTCTGACGGGTCCTGGGTGTCAGACCTTAACCTATCATATACTGATGACCTCAGAAGGATAGGTCATCAATATGCAAGCCCTGGAAAACCGATGTGTGTAGGAGACCTAGTGCCTGATACGTGCTGATCAGATATGGATGGCCTAATCTATGGCTAGACTATCAATGTAACCCTGAAACCAAGATAAGATGAAGCCAACCCCAAACCATCCATCCATCATACAGCGGCTCCGTGGAGTTAGAAACCGCCATAAATATTTGCAAAACTGCTTCTTTGAGGAATCCAGGATGCGACGCAGCCGGGGTCTGACATGTGCGTGTTTACAGAGGAGGTCACATGACTCCATATATCATCTCATTCATGGGAAAGGCAGTCAGAAAGCGACTGCTTGGTCAGCGATGCAACAGGAAAACATCAACCTTTCATAATGGAGAGGACACAGAGCGTAAGCCCCTTCACCCTCCAGCCCCATCACTAGAGGTCATTCATTGTTGCTCGGTGACCTTTCCCATTTTACCACATGAGCCTCTCATGTTGCGCTGATGTCATCTGCACCCGGTCAGCGAGGAAGGGTTTTTAGGTTTGTTAAGGTGCAGCATAAACCCGATAATCTCTCCTGATACGAGGACAGGCCTGAGTGTGAACAGACCCAGCTCGGACTGGCTTGTACATTTACAGCTGCCGCATTGCAGGAGCTGGACAGACAAGAGCCGAGGGAAGCAGACACAGGAAAGTGCTCAGAATGCTGATTGAGGAGCGAGAGGTTCTAGGAGGCGAGGAAATGGAGCGGATGGAAAATAGAGAGCATACAGAGCTGACGCCGCTAAGGGGCAGGACAGGACGACAGGATCTGGAGGGGAATATCAGGGTCTACAGCGCCCCAAAATCCTCTCCTGAAAACGCTCCTAACTGCAGTGAGACGCACTCTACTGAAGAAGAGTCCTTCTTGCTACGGTTCCTGAGCCCTCATCCTATCTGTGCCCCATTGCATAGGAGCCCAATCATTGTCCAGAAACCTGAGAATCAGCCTGCGCTTACACCTCGGGCTTAACAGGGCCGGTTTTGGAAGACTCAAATTCTTCTGCAACCTCCAGCATGTGAACATGCCCTAAAACAGAACCATCCTGCACTAAGCCTTCTTAAAGGGGAAATGCACTCCTACACTGGTTAAGCTATGACTAATATACCCCTGGTCCTCCTCACTCTTGCAGAGGGCCCTGTCTCAGTAGCCGCCCTGACTCTAGGACACATGACTGACTCCATAATACTGAATAGAGCTGTGACCCGAGTCTGTGGGGGTTGGTGACATCACAGAACCTTTACAGCTGTAGGGGTGACAGGAATGAGATGGCCCCATTAAAGGTGTATTCTCATCTCCAGAATATGCCATCACCATCACAGGTGGAGGACCTACCCGACCTATCCTTAGTTTCCCTCATTTTCCTTGCACAGGAGCACCCCTGGCAATCCGCTGTACAGGGAACTGCAGTGTGGCCCCACCCAAATGAATCGGCTGGTTAGGAGAAACAGGCAGGTAGTCTAGCACCAAACCTCAGGATCAGTGGGGGTCCCAGAGGATGGATCCTAGCGGGATGTCGCTACTTTACACGATAGGATTACCAAAAGTGGTTTCTTGGACTTAGGAGTGGTCACAGAACTTAAACTTCGCTTGCTGTATCCGGTGGATTCTTCATCATGGACCCCGGGGGTTCAGGCCTGGTTCCAACTCCCAGGTCAAGTGATCGGAACACCAACTCCCCTCTACCTGTGAGATTAGGAGAGGGAGGGGCAGAGCACCCCAGGGGTCAGACCTCCCAAAACCATGATGAAGAATCCGCCTGACAAGCAATACAAGTTTAAGTCCCTGGACAACCCCTTTAACTGATGACTTAACCAGCTGAAGGTCCTGCTAAAGAGAGGTCATCAATTATACCTGGAAACCCCTTTAACCTATATACACATACTAGTGCCCTGTTATCATCAGCTTGTCCTCTGTTTCCCCTTCCATGGGCCCATTTCATGCCTCAGTTAATTTGTAAGTGAACCCAATGTATGAAATACAAACAGCTACAAACCTTGCCCGACCCATACATAACCAAAGATGCTAAATGTCCATAAACCAGAGTGAACCCTAAACACAGGGCCCTATTACGGCAGAGAGGCCTCATCTCAGGACTCAAGAAGACGACCCACAATAAGCCTCTGTGATCCTTCCTGCGACATCAGCTGGTAGGAAGTTTACATGAGCAGGAGGGGCTGCTGCGCACTTCGCTCACGTGACGCTCCCCCTGTATTTTCCACTTTGCTGTACAAATGACTGCACATGCTGCCAAGTGGGAAAAATACTTCGAGGATGCCACAATAAACCGCCAGTAAACCAGTCTTAGGGCGGCAGACTGAAGAGGACGACCCTAGAGCTCATCTAGGTCCCGCTACTGAAGCGGATACAGAACTGCATGGCCGGCAATAGCTTCAATAGAACGGATTCAGACTGGTGTAACGCGGCCGTACTACGGCACCAAAACCTGCTCAGACTGCAGGACTAATGACCAAAAATAGCTGCAGGACAGAGGGGATGTCACCACAATAAGGCCACATTACAAGTGTCTGAATTCAGCCTTACTGGCACCTGGTAAGCAGGTAATGTGCCAGCGATGTAAAGGTGACTTGGGCCGGCCTGTGAGAGCCACAAACCACATTTGGAAATTGTATGGCAGACCTATTAGCGGACTTTGGTCCCATCATCTTGCTATTTGAGTACAGTATGGCAGTATTACATAGCAATGTGTGAAGAGATTGTGTTCAGGTGAGCACAGCACCATACATTGTATAGTAGCCGAGCTTGGTATTGAAGCTCAGCCACATTCACACGAATGAGACTGAGCTGCAAACCCCATGAAGCGAAATGCCACTACTGCTAATCCATGGGGGTCCTGGGTGTCAGATCCCAATAATCCTTAATGAACGACCTATCCTAAGGCTAGGCTGTCAATAAGTCCTGTAACTCACCGGACAACACCCCTTGTAAGGCCAGTGTGGCAGGTTTTCCCTCTAGGAGTATAGAGTCACCACGGACGACAGCTCGCTCACACACTATCTATAATCCATATTTTACTTACTACACACATGGGGTCAGATCCCAGAAAGGAAAAGCAGGAAATAACAGGAACTACACAAACCAAACATGGGACAGACATCTGCTCTCAGCTGTGCAAGGGTAGAAAAACATGGAGCCTTCTACCAAAACCAACCCTCCACCTGACCCTGGGTTGTATCCAGCACTGCAGCTGAGGCCCAGTCAAGAGAATAGGGTTGAGCTGCAATACTACACACAACCTATGGACAAGTGGGGCACTGTATTTTGGAACAAAGCAGCCGTGTTTTTCTAGTCCTGTACAACCCCTTTAACCACCTATTCCAGGGGGACCTCAGGGTTAGAGGTAACACCTTGGAGAATACTGTTAAGTAATACAGGTTCTTAAGATGCAAGAGTCTGACAAAGTAAGGCAGACCGGTCAGGCTTCTTTACTGCCCTTCTATTGATAGAACAACTTACCTAGGTTTCCTTGCTCGATGGTCAGAACCACCTCATCCATGAGCAAGTACCGAAACTCCAGGTCTTCTTCACAACATTTCGTCTTGAGCGCTCGGAGGATCTCCTGCTGCGGGTAGTCGTCCTTTATCCTTCTATCAGTCAGAAACCAGAGGCGGCCATTGGAGCTGCACATTTTCACAGGCCTAGAGAGGGTAGAGATGGACGCGATCCCTGAGTAAGTGATCTGAAAGACAAAATGGGAGACGTTCATTGAAAACACGGGCCATAGACTAACATTATGTGCAGAGAACACGTGTGGTGCCACCCCCCTCCCCCCAAATTATAGGACCTCGCTCTCTACAGGCTCGAGCAGCAATTACAGCTGAATAGGCCTCTGAAGGAAGTACAATACGGCCAGTCGTGACTTGTACACACTTACATCTGGCTCCATATAATCCCCGCTTCTGCCTAGAGGTCACCACCGAAGGCTAATGGGCTTCCCGAGGTCTTCTGTGTACTAGTCACGACTAAAGCCGCAGTCAATTTACCTTTAGTCAGCCCCAGCCCAGCCTGATCGGCTGACAACAGAGAACAAGACTTTGTGATATCAGCTGCTCCTGCAGATTTGGAGAGGGGGATCCTGGTAACCCACTGAATACCAACCTACCTAATTGTGTGCCCCAGCAGCAGAGGTGTATGGGGCATCACGGAGGCTGGCTTGGGCCTACGACCTTATTGCCCAATTCCAACTAAAGGTCATGTGACATACGACGACACCAACAGAAATAAATCTGTAAAGCTGCGCACGTCTATTCAAAGCATCCGTACAGGCATCCATACTGGCAGGATTAGACAACCTAATGTGTATTGGGGCCTCCCAATGGGAACAGAAGGACGGGGCAACGAGACCAACATGCCCGATCCCTAGCGCCTGCAGCAGATTAGCCATGGATAGAGGGGTCTGTAATTTAGGTATACAGTATACAGACCCATTGACTGCTACAGCCCCATGTACAGGATGGTTCACACAGGTCCGAGAGGCGGGGGGCTTAACAGGCCCTAATCCTGTCTGTTGGGTCAGGCTCATTTATTCAAGTGTATGTGTCCAGGGGTGGCACACGTACACCATAAAGCCTGTTTTTAGCATACCCCCTCGCCATATGCATGAAGCCCAAGCTGGGATCCATCAGTTTTATTTACCCGGCTGCAATACTTACATGCGACATCCCCGCAGCTGGGTAAAGACTACCCGTCAGCGAGGCTCAGGGCCCTAGTTCTGGCTCTAATAGTCTTATATACCACGGACCACCAGTCCCTCAATATTTTGTCAAACTTCACAATCCCTAAGACTGAGTTCAACTGAGGAGACCCCGTTGCAGTGTTAAAAAAAAATCACCAGATAAACTGAAAAAGTTGGGCTTGCAGGAGTTTAAGGAGACGGGCACCTGATGAGCCCCATTGTAATCAACGGGGTCTCTCGGGCGCTGCTAGTGTCCGCTATTTTACAGACACCTAGCGCTAAAACGAACCTAGCGTAAGGCGACATGTATAAACCTGACAGAACACGTAGTTGTGTCACAATATCTATACCCAGCAGGACTGCAGAGTCCAGACTACTGCACGACATCAAAGGACTTCTGGAACATTAACCGTACCAAGTCTATCTGCAGCACATTAAAAATGGCCGCCTCCTTCCCATCGGCGTCATCCTCAGGGCTGTACTGTGTCGCACCACACCGTGTAATTACCACAATTATACTGGAAAAAGAGAACCTTTTAGGCGGATGACAAAGCACCAACCAACCATATGGCATACACCACACAATACAGGCTGACAAGTCACATGCTCTTGGCGTCTAATGTGTTAATCACCCCAGTGAGGGGCACAAAGACGCCGCGTCCCTCTATTTGGTGGAAGGGAGGCTTATTAACTTTGCTGGGCACTCTCTCAGCGCCACCCTCCTAGCGACGCAGGCTGGCATTGCTGACGCCGCTAAGCTCCACAACCCCCCCAGCTGCAGAGACGCAGGCGGCAGACAATAGACTCTGTGTAATGTTAGAAGCAGCCACATGCCGCCCTCCCCCCATCCGTCCTGCAACCTGGAGAGCACTGCACAAAAGAGATGCAAGGGAGAAAAGCTGGATCCAACCCCCCACCCTGCCCAAATACTCAAAGAGAAGCCCCACCCCATGCAAGACACGTCTCATCCACCCTCTGGGCGCACCATTAATCAGATGTCTCAGCTCAGTGTATGGGGAGGAGGGGGGGCAGAGATTCGCTCCAGAGGCATCACTATCCGGTGGCACAGCGCTGGCGCATTTCCTCACGAAATCTCTCATACAAAGGGGGAGACTGTGCAGACAGCCCCTTCCTGTGTCAACGGCCAAAACGTAACGCAGAGAGAACCACGACAAGGCAAAAACTGAACAGAACTCAAACAGAAGGGGTTAATGTGTCAGAGCTGACCCTTCACTCCTCAATTCACTAAGTGGTTAAACCTGTAACCATCGGCCATGTTGTCTGCACAAGCATGGGCCGGATACTTTACTTTAACCCCTTCCGACCCAGCCCCCTCCCACACCATATGTTAGCTCCTTTTGCCGTTCCTACGCATACAGGCAGGCTACACACTTACACCTACACATATGGCGGCTTCTAATCCTACACGCGACTACATGCAGCAGGATTTGATGCCGCATTTGGAATTAAAGGGTCAATTGTGCCACACGCTGGATCCTGGAGCACAGCGACATCACCGACTCTACAGGCTATGGGTGGAAGCTGCAACGCAAAAAACGGCCAAAGGGGTTTTTGCAGTGATGCGGACAGGGTGTGCCAGCGAGAGATGGACAAGCAGACAGCCCGGACAATGAGTATACACATAATACAGCTACAATGGAGGGGGCTACAGCCAGAGATCAGGCTCCCGCTGGTGGACACGGCAAAAGGGGCTAGACATCTGCAGGCGTATACTCCTGGGGGTTAGAGGGGTCAAACAAGTCAGCCAGATTTTACAGACACTGCAGAATCAATGCCCAGAGGGAAACCTATCCCTTGTCATACTATAAAGGGAAAAGTGTGACAGCTGGGGGCGCTGCACTGAATTATGGGACTGAGCGCTGTACTCCGTCCTATAAAGATGGAGCGGTAGTGGACACACATGACCCTAGCCCTATTCACAAAGGAACCTACGTTCTAGTGGTTTCAGGGGCTTCAGAAGCTGGAGGGTGGAGGGTAAGACGTTCCTATAATGGCTGTGCAGTCCAGAAGACACCTCCATGTGCTGTGCTATTGCTCCCTGCCTTTAGACTGTAGGCGCCTTCCCTGGACCTGACTGATGGAGGGACGGAC
Organism: Leptodactylus fallax; assembly: GCA_947044405.1. Classification (NCBI taxonomy): domain Eukaryota; kingdom Metazoa; phylum Chordata; class Amphibia; order Anura; family Leptodactylidae; genus Leptodactylus; species Leptodactylus fallax. The sequence continues at coordinate 174,594 of CAMRHE010000986.1, read as the reverse complement.
GTGGAAAGATATTTATAATTAACTTCTGTATGTGAAGTGGTTTGCAGCGTTGCACATATTGCTTTGCCAGTGTGTGAGCTGACCCATTCATCTCTAAGGCCGTATACGCACGTATGTGTAATATCAGGGGCCCCGTGTACAAAGAGAGCCTTGGGCAATACTCAGGGCAGGTCCTATAATTGTCCGTTTTGCGGCCTGGGCTCTCAGAAGTAAATGGAGTGGTGAAGGCACAGGCGGCGCAGTTTGATCACGGATAGGCTAAATGGACCCCTTGGGGCGAGAGGTACTGCTCTCCAGACCCCAGGACAGGCTAACATCTGACTATGGACAGAGGCAGGCAGCTAGACAGTGCCTGCAGCGGCCACTACAGGCGAAAAGCAAGTACTGCACATGTCCAATGGACCCAGCACATCAACTCAGGCCCGCAGACATACGTTGGGTTCAGGTGACCCCATTTCCCCCTCATGAATGGGTGCCTCTGTTGGAGAGGTTTTTGTCAATGAGCTCTTTGGAGCAATGAGGACGTGGCCACTTACTATGCGGAGCAATAACAATGCGCCCATTGCTCATTTCTCCGAAACAGAGGCAGCGATTCACATGGGGAGAACACAGTTTAGTTCAGGGGACCCCAATCTAGCTATGTGTGGGGCTGGGTTGGTATGCTGGGTCTGGCGGCACACTAATACAGGAGCCAGTCAGGACCACCAGATCTACTGCTTATTAGTCACTCTCCGCTCCCTATAGACTCCAGCAGTCACATCTAGGCCCCGGAATCAGCGCCAAACATCCGCCATGTTCACAAACAGTTTCCAGATGAAATCAGATCATTTCTGATTAAAACTGTTCCAGCCCAATTCACCCATCGAGGAGGCGCTATCATCACCTCTGCGATCACTGGAAGATTCCTAGAACGTGGCAATACATTGTCTGGTGAAGTTTCCAGCATTCACAAGACTAGTCATCCTCCATGTAAAGACAAGCCCTATATGACAGGACAGTCATTGTGACCACCTCAGAGGACCCGATGCTGAGACCCCCAATGCTATATGAACACCAGGGCAGGTATCCTTGTAAGGTGCAACAGTCTGCAGGATCTAAGCTCCATCCTCCCAACTGCCCCATACATATAACTGCAGCAGGGGAGAGCGTAGACATGGCTATAACACAGACGGCTTTTCTGATGTGCAAGATCGCCATAAAGGAGCTGCCCAAGAAGAACAGATGTCTCCCCTAGCCACAGGGTTGGGTGTAAATGGCTGTCTACGGCAGCTCAGGGATCACATCACTGCTATTTCAGAATTGGTAAGCTAAACCGTGCCCCAAAAGCCAAGTAGCAAGACCTTGTCAGTTGGAGGGTTGTAAAGAGACTTCAAGGTGTTACCAAGGATCTGAAGACAATGGGTCATCAGTATGAGACCGGTGTGCAGTCCAGGTGTTGGATCCTGACGAAGCAGCTGATATGGCCGTATATATAAAAGGTATACAGCTGAAACAAGTGAAACAGCTGCAGTTCCAGACGCCACCACTACAGTGTATATAGTATACAGAGCTCCGTACATTATAGTGGTGTCACCAGGAACTGTAGCCCTTGCATAGGAGCAGCGCTATTCTTAGCTGTATACCTTATATAAGGCTTCTGGCAGTGCAGGGTGCACGTGTCTGACCCCGACCGATCTGATATTCATCATCAGACCATGGAGGACCCCTTTATGAAGAAGCATGGTTGCTCTCCTCCAGAAACAGCGCCACATCTGTCCATGGCTCGTATCTGGGACGGCAGCTAAGCCCCATTAAGGCGAATGTGAGAGTTGCAAAACGACATACAACCTGCAGACAGGTGAGGAGCTATTTCTGGAATCAGCCAGCCAAGTTTTTCAAATCCTGAATTGCGCAGCTACGGTATACAGGACAAGTCATGAGATCTACATAGGAAGGAAGGCCACATGTGAACGGACACACTACTGTGGGTAGAGGGGTCAGCCGCCTGGCATAAGCAAAACTAAACTATCATTCAATAGCACAGGACATTACACTATGATAGCCCACGTCTACAATGACTAGACACGACCATGGTCTGCACCACTGAGGCCCAGGAACCACTGCCAGTCCGCACACCCGGAGCCGAGGCAGCGCCACCTACTGGACCCACGAAACAGGGAGAACTGATAGCATTCTAGAATTGACGACACCACTTTAGGCTGAGGCTTAATCTTTGTCCTACTGCAGACAGGGAAGGGGAGAGGCTCCTGCTGCAGTCATCTTACAATCAGACATAGGACAGTGAGGAGGAAGATACAGGACATGTCTGATCCCAAGAGATTTCTTTATATATTTCTCAGGTTATATTACAGCCCAGGCGCCAAGGAGAAAGCGCTAGAACATGGGTCAGCAACCTTCGGCACTCCAGCTGCTGTGAAACTACAACTCCCAACATGCTCCATTCACTTCCATAGGAGTTCCAAGAACAGCAGAGCAAGTATGTATGCTGGGAGTTGTAGTTTGACAATACCTGGAGTGCCGAAGGTTGCCTACCCCTGCGCTAGAATATATTTGTGCATTTTTTTACGTTTGGCGTCCCTTTAAAATTAAAGCTATTGCTTCCTGTTATCAGTCATTTCAGGCCGAGAAAAGGTCAACTACACAACACAAGTGCTGAAAACCTACGGGGGTCAGGCTGCAGTGCTAGACCAGGCTCCGCAAGAGGAATTCTTGGTTTCCTGTTCCCCTCTGCGAGCCTCCAGCAGTATTTGTCTATGGGCAGAATGGCATTTCCAATGACCGGCAGAGCTCAGAGTTGCCCACCATCCACCTACAGAGGGGGCACAAAAATAACCCGACAACAGAAAGCAGCGAGGGGAGGAGCAGGACGCCGCTCTAATGGAATATGAAGGCGCCGACCGCCTAAGTTTAGCATCAAATCTGAAAAACATGTGCAAGTCAGCAGGAAATAGAAGTCAGATCAGCAAAGCCGCCAACACCGTGGTGTGGAGAGGAGCCACGTACGGGGCAGCCATCCTCCACCCCTCCTCTGCTCAGGTCCATGATCCAGCTGGGATGGAACGAAACGCCCCCACCCCCCCAGCCCCAACATGAGGTCCAGACTGCTATTGTGGCCACTTACGTAATTGTTTCTTAAATGACAGGTAACGTCACTGAAAAGTGACACTCAACGCAGAATATATAACCACAGCATCCACAGGTATAATCACCCAACTCTACAAGAGGAGCAAAACAGCTGAAGAGGCTAAAAATTGTTACTTCCCCCTAACATTAAGACAGGTTTTCCATGCCTGTCAGTCTTCACTGCATTTTCTGGAATTCTATTCATGTTCAGGAAGCAGATAAACAGACCTAGAAGTATGGCGGTTTGGTGCAGACATCAATAACACAGTTTACGAGGTACAATAAGACAATACTGCAGTCTACAGGGGCTGCCAGAAGACACCGCCATCACATGCACTCAGATTACCAGATCTCACAGCACCATGTGTTCACTGCAGTGCTCCTGTGTGGATGGTCAGGAAGTCACATTTGTGTGTCAGCTCAGGCAAGCCACCAAGTGATGTGTCAGTGTTTTATACAATGACACACCTCTGAGCCCGAGGCAACGCAGGGAAGTGTTACTGAAAAAAAACGACAAAGCGTCGCACACATCAATGAACCTGAATTACAAGGCAATAAGATTACACCCAGTATTTACTACACAGACCATTACAACATCTACAATGAATCCTCTGCCATCACATGACATCCTGCCCATGAAGCTGAGCGCACAACAGCTGAACAAAAGGTGTTCAGATTGGAAAGACCCCCACCCACCGAAATAAACCCATTACTGGGCACAACCTGCCTTTATGATTCACTGCAAAGCATGAGATACGGCAAATATACTGTGTATAATACAGGCCATAATAAAGATCCATTCAGATACGTTTATATATAGTTATATTCTATAGAAATTCCCCTATTATACTCCAGAGCTGCGCTCACTATTCTGCTGGTACAGTCTCTGTGTACATACATTACATTACTTATCCTGTACTGATCCTGAGTTACATCCTGTATTATACTCCAGAGCTGCACTCACTATTCTGCTGGTACAGTCACTGTGTACATACATTACATTACTTATCCTGTATTATACTCCAGAGCTGCACTCACTATTCTGCTGGTACAGTCACTGTGTACATACATTACATTACTTATCCTGTACTGATCCTGAGTTACATCCTGTATTATACTCCAGAGCTGCACTCACTATTCTGCTGGTGCAGTCACTGTGTACATACATTACATTACTTATCCTGTACTGATCCTGAGTTACATCCTGTATTATACTCCAGAGCTGCGCTCACTATTCTGCTGGTGCAGTCACTGTGTACATACATTACATTACTTATCCTGTACTGATCCTGAGTTACATCCTGTATTATACTCCAGAGCAGCGCTCACTATTCTGCTGCTGCAGTCACTGTGTACATACATTACATTACTTATCCTGTACTGATCCTGAGTTACATCCTGTATTATACTCCAGAGCTGCGCTCACTATTCTGCTGGTACAGTCACTGTGTACATACATTACATTACTTATCCTGTATTATGCTCCAGAGCTGCGCTCACTATTCTGCTGGTGCAGTCACTGTGTACATACATTACATTACTTATCCTGTACTGACCGTGGTTTCTTCTTTTTTTTTTCCCCCGCGCTGCCCTCCCTTTTCTGCTGGTCGTCCCTGTGTCATACATTCATTCTTATCCTGTACTGATCCTGAGTTACATCCTGTATTATACTCCAGAGCTGCGCTCACTATTCTGCTGGTGCAGTCACTGTGTACATACATTACATTACTTATCCTGTACTGATCCTGAGTTAGATCCTGTATTATACTCCAGAGCTGCACTCAGTATATATATATATGCTCCTAGGCTAATGCTGGCAGCTTTTTGTGTCTAACCAGTAAGTTAGTGATCATATATTCCATATGTAGGCAACCTCTAACTCTCCAGCCATTGTGAAACTACAACCCCAAGCATGTTTCAGTCTCTTCTATGGGAGCTTTGAGAACAGCTGAGCAAGTGTGCTTGCTGGGCGTTGTTTCACAAGAGCTGACCCCTAATCTATCCCTTCACCGAACGATCTATATAAGCCAAGAATTCTCATTTGACATCTACTCCATTTCTGGGACGGAGAGATGAATGCAGAAAGGGAATTGTCCTCTAAAGCGTAATTCACACTGACTCCTGAGGCGGGCGCTGGATGTAAGAGGTAGATGTTTGTAGAAGATTGTAGAGGTTTCTTGTATTGTAAGAGGACCAACCAAATGAGAGATTCATTCAGCAAATCTCTCCAGATACGACCCATGTGAAAGCATCTAACAACTGCTTCCCTTCCCAAACCTCAGGCCACCCCTTATCTGCAGCAGCTGGCAGAGGCTCAGGGTCACGGACTTGCCCCATCATACTAACCACCAACAGGCGCTTTGTTGTTAGACAGGAGAGTCTGCAGCACTACACGGTACAGCTGGAAGGAAAGAACACGTCACTGTACGGTTACAGCAGCAGGGCCTTAGGATAGTGGAGGAAAGCAAATACTAGTCACAGCATGAGACCGCAGCCAGAGGATTTACCGCTGATATGCAAAACTACCTGTGCACACGTCACACACACCACGATCTCTACAGGAAAGCCATCTGCCACTGCGTGTAGGCCATGTAAGACACCGACATACTCATCTAAGGTCTGGAGACCTGTCTGCTGTTAAACAGGACTTAATGGGGTTTTCGGGACTTAAGTGATGACCCATCAGCGAGGTCCAATGCACAGACCCACCACAGATCAGCCACTCTCCAACCATGTGACATCATATGCTCTGTCCAGTTCATGTTAAGGTGGCTGAACTGCAATACCAAACACCGCCACTAAGATGTATGGCACTGTGCTTGGTTTTATGTCAAAAGGCTGCAGCACTCTTCCAAACAGCTGATCAGCGGCTGGCCCAGGTGTTGAACTCCCACCGGTCATATAGACTAGGTCACTAACTGATAAGCCTGGGGACCCCTGTGAAGAGGAGTCATCCAGGCAGCAGATCACCCCAATAGCAGCGCATGCTGCCACTTGTGCAGAAAGACAGTCCGTCAGAACAAGCACTTCTGTGTTCCGGCCGAGTGGGGTGTGCAGTGCAGGGGAGCCCCCTCCAAGACATCCCAAGCCACTTACAATGGGATTAAGAGAAAAAAAAAAACATCCAAAGGAGAAAGTACAATGTATTAACGCTTGCACAAATACACAATAATAGAAAAGATTAAAATTGCTCCTTCATTCCAAAAACAGCGCCAGACAAGTCCACAGGTTGCATGTGGTATTGCAGCAGAACTCCATTCACTTCAATATGGCTAAGCTGCAATATCACATACAACCAATGGACAAGCGTGGTGCGTATTTCTGGGATAAATAGGCAGCCATGTTTGTCTAATCCAGTACGACCCCTTCAAGATGAAGGATAACTAAAGTGTTAAGTGAACGGTCCATTAGAAATAAGAAGCCTGTCTATACCAAATAGGACGTCACTTGAGAGTCTATTAGTTCCGCTCAATCCCAGGCAGCTGCTTCAGTACGACCGCCTGCGAGAAAGCGATAAGCTGAGTACAGATCACCCTCTCCCAGGAGATCGCAAATACACGGGAGGGGCAGATTGGCTTTCCATACAGATTTTATACAGGACGATATGGGAAGACCCCTGAAGTGGAAGACACTTACCGTGAGCTGCGGATGGAGGTGAGTTGTTTGCAGAGTCTCTAGGCAGATCTTTCAGAGAAGTGATGGCACCTATAGAAGAAAGGAGGACATTACAATCCAGCTAGACAGGGCACAGGATACAGGTCTGTGAGGTGGATACATTGTATAAAATGGTATAAGTAGAGATACAATGTATCATGAACCCAATAAAAACAAACACTGCCACTAAATATTTACACCCCGCTGCTCCTAACCAGAGCTGCCGCCTCTTATCTGCCTCCGCTTATCTCCAGACGGTTATTGGCTCCAGCGCAGATTCACCAGGCGCATATTGTGTCTCCTTAAAATGTCAAGATTATGCTCATGGACATCTGAGAAGACATGGATCAGCTCCTTATTTACACAACCTTCAAGATGCTCTCTGCACACACTTTACTCCCATCTCCAGCTGAAGGATACCATGGTATGCTGAGAGTTGTAGTCTTTACATATGGAGGGTCACACGTGCTGACATTGCAGGACACATTGGTCATCTATTCTTAGGGAAGGTCATCAATAAGTGATTGGTGGGGGGGTCAGGGTCAGCTAATTAAAGAGGCTACGGCCTCTTCCCCCTGCGGATGAAGTCATGTTCATTGATCACATGGTGCAGCAACAGTCTAGTCCCATGCAAGTGAACTGGGCTGAGCTGCAATACCAAGCACAGACACTATACAAGGTACGGCGCTGTGCTTGGTATTCGGTGAAGAGGCCACAGCAGAGCTCACCCAAATCCGGCAGCCTCTAAGCAACCTGACACCCGGGACCCCCAACTCTCAGAGACAACAGATCAGCCTGTAAGTCCTGGAAAGTCTCTGTCTAGAGATCTGGCTGACAGCTGTCTAGAGTGCAGACCCCAGTCAGCCCTGCCTGCCCTTGGAGATAAGCGGCGCCTAATGTGTCATTTCTAGCCTCTACATTAAATAAGGCATGTAAGTAGGGATCTTCAGGGTGCCATCTGCTGCCCAAGTGACCCCCAAAGGGCATGAAATAAAAACAGGCAGATGAAAATAATCGGGCGCTCGTCTTGTGTCACATACAGACGGCCGCCGCGCTGCTTTGCTTATGCAACCTGACTCTTAAGGATAAGCAATATAGCTCTTTAACCATTCATTTCTCATGGTTTGGCATCTCTATGGTGAACGCTCAATGAACAGCGCTGTCACATGAGAGGTTTTTGCAGGTTGGCAGCGTGTACCACCTCCTCACTGGCACAGCAGCACAGAGGATGTCCTGACAACTCCTGGACTGCCGTCTATGGAAATACACATTGTGCCAATTTCTGGCCTTTACGCCGAGCTCTCACGTTGCAGACGTGGTATATCTCATGACTGAGAACTGGGTGGCAAAGCCACACATGGAATACCACGGGACTGCAGCAGATACAGGTAAACACAACCTGTACTTCCTGCAGCACTGCGCCAACTCACAGGCATGAGCCAAAGTGTGGTCAGAGAGAGTCGCTACAGGTGCCAAAGTCTAGGCAGCAGCTATAAACCTCAAAAATGTAGAGTTATACTACATCCAGGAGCCACATGTGACCAGCTGGCCTGTGTGCAGAGTCGCCCCCTGGTGATGAGAAGAGGAACCACACACTTATTGGTAAGGGCCCATCTTCTCCCCTCACCACCAGCTACCCTACCCTCAAACCTTCCTGCAATGCCCACCATCCCTGCAGCCATCAGTCTAACTCCCTAGCTGTTGAAAAACCACAGTTCCCAGCATGCTCTGTCTGCTGCTTATTGCACCCGCTACCTATCATCATGCCAGCTCCACAGTATTGTGCCACTCGCATGCCCTTCATATTATCACACTGACACACAACATACCACACAGACATGCCCCTCACACCGGCCATATGGCATACCACTCCTCAAATGCCAGTCATATACCATGTATTCTACCCTGGGCAACGACCAGGGGTCAGCACAGATATCACTCAATGAATTCTAACCATCTAAGTATATCCAGCCCATGCAGGGGGTGCACAGGACCATATAACACCTGTGTACGGTCTGGTATCATGTATGGCACATGTCCCTACAACACAGGACCATATTACACCTCCATACCGTGGCATCATACATGGTACATGTAGGGGGTGTACAGGACCATATTACACTCATATACAGTCTGGCATCATACATGGCACATGTAGGGGTGTACAGGACCATATTACACCCGTATACAGTCTGGCATCATACATGGCACATATAGGGGTGTACAGGACCATATTACACCCGTATACAGTCTGGCATCATACATGGCACATATAGGGGTGTACAGGACCATATTACACCCGTATACAGTCTGGCATCATACATGGCACATATAGGGGTGTACAGGACCATATTACACCCGTATACAGTCTGGCATCATACATGGCACATATAGGGGTGTACAGGACCATATTACACCCGTATACAGTCTGGCATCATACATGGCACATATAGGGGTGTACAGGACCATATTACACCCGTATACAGTCTGGCATCATACATGGCACATATAGGGGTGTACAGGACCATATTACACCCGTATACAGTCTGGCATCATACATGGCACATATAGGGGTGTACAGGACCATATTACACCCGTATACAGTCTGGCATCATACATGGCACATATAGGGGTGTACAGGACCATATTACACCCGTATACAGTCTGGCATCATACATGGCACATATAGGGGTGTACAGGACCATATTACACCCGCATACAGTCTGGCATCATACATGGCACATATAGGGGTGTACAGGACCATATTACACCCGTATACAGTCTGGCATCATACATGGCACATATAGGGGTGTACAGGACCATATTACACCCGTATACAGTCTGGCATCATACATGGCACATATAGGGGTGTACAGGACCATATTACACCCGTATACAGTCTGGCATCATACATGGCACATATAGGGGTGTACAGGACCATATTACACCCGTATACAGTCTGGCATCATACATGGCACATATAGGGGTGTACAGGACCATATTACACCCGTATACAGTCTGGCATCATACATGGCACATATAGGGGTGTACAGGACCATATTACACCCGTATACAGTCTGGCATCATACATGGCACATATAGGGGTGTACAGGACCATATTACACCCCTATACAGTCTGGCATCATACATGACACATGTAGGGGGTGTACAGGATCATATTACACCCGTATACAGTCTGGCATCATATATAGCACATGTAGGGGGTGTACAGGACCATATTACTCTCGCATACAGTCTGGCATCATACATGGCACATATAGGGGGTGTACAGGACCATATTACACCCGTATACAGTCTGGCATCATACATGGCACATATAGGGGTGTACAGGACCATATTACTCTCGCATACAGTCTGGCATCATACATGGCACATATAGGGGTGTACAGGACCATATTACACCCGTATACAGTCTGGCATCATACATGGCACATATAGGGGTGTACAGGACCATATTACACCCGTATACAGTCTGGCATCATACATGGCACATATAGGGGTGTACAGGACCATATTACTCTCGCATACAGTCTGGCATCATACATGGCACATATAGGGGTGTACAGGACCATATTACACCCGATACAGTCTGGCATCATACATGGCACATATAGGGGTGTACAGGACCATATTACTCTCGCATACAGTCTGGCATCATACATGGCACATATAGGGGTGTACAGGACCATATTACACCCGTATACAGTCTGGCATCATACATGGCACATATAGGGGTGTACAGGACCATATTACACCCGTATACAGTCTGGCATCATACATGGCACATATAGGGGTGCACAGGACCATATTACACCCGGGCACAGTCTGGATAAGAAGGCACAACACCATATTATGACACTATACCGTCTGGCATCACACATGGCACTGCGCCAACCATCTGTACCAGACGCCACAACTCCTTATGTGCTCAGTCGCTGCCATCATGCCAGTCAGTGCTCTCATCCATACATTTAACCCACCCCCCATTGTGCCCCTGCACATCATACCCATCTAGATAGCCCCTCCTCTCCACAAAATGCCACCATCGCCCATGCATCATCCTGCCCCATACATATGGACCCTAAACATAGCAGATGACGCCCTGTCATCTGTAGCGCCACATCAGCACCAGCGTGCCCCTATGAGGTGCCCATTACCAGCACACCTGACCCCCCCCTATGAACACAGCCATCCTCTAGGGGCCCCCTTATTACCTCAGTCTCCTGAGCCCCCCACCATTCCCTCTATAGACCAGCCTCAGACCCCTCCATACCATCTGCATTTCCTTTCAGCTCCAATCCCTCCACAATATTTACCTTTAAATACTCCCCAACCCGACCACAAAGGCGGGAGGGGGGAGAGAACCTACCCCAGCCCCATCATTCATCATCTGAGACACCCCAGTGATAGCTCCTCCCCCAGCACCACCTACCCTATCGTACCATCGTCCCCACATCGGCCGATATCTCCACGATACCGTGTGCGAGCGTCTCCCATCCATCAGCATCACCTCCCCCGCCCCTCACGACAACATTAGCACATTACTGAGCCCTCCATATCGTCGGCCCAGCCTCACCCCCCTCCTCCCCGTCACCCCGCCATATACTCACACAGCCGTCGTCTTTGTTATGTCTGAGGGGGGGATGAGCACAATGCGGCAACACAAAGGAGCGGCTCAGCCACGCACGGCGGCAGCGTCTGCAGGCGAGATCCGGAATGGCCTCCTCCTTGGCGGGCTGGGATACGGGCGGACACCCGCGCCGCCGGGGCAGCTAGGACGAGATGACTGAGATCCCCGAACAGACGCCGCAGCTCGTCACAGACACGTCCGCACTGCTCACCACACTCACACCGACTGAGCGACAGCGAGCGCACGCTGCAGCCTTCAGACACACCCACCTACAGCAGCCGCCGACGCCTGATTGGGCGAGGGCTAAGCGGGGTGCCGCCCATTGGCTAGAACCTAATGGCGGGAAAGGAGGAGAAAAGAAGACCAGGGCTGGGACGCGGGGGAGGGGGGGATGTGAGTGACGGAGGGTGCGGCAGCATAGCGAGCGCTGATTGGACGAGGGCTGAAGGGGAGGCGGGGCCAGAGCGCATCGTGCTGCTCTACGTTCTCCTCATCTTCTTCATACACCTCCAGGGGTTTCCGATGACGTCAGCAGGGGCCTCCCCGTATATAAAAACAGCGCGGTGGGCGGGAAGACAGGGCTGAGGAAATCTGATGAATTGTGACAGGAAAATCTCAGTAAAAATATACTAGTGATATAGTTAGGTGCTCAGCAGCGCCTCTGTGTGGTAACCTGAGCCTGGAGGTACTCTAAGACCAGTCAGCACCAACCTACAGCCACCAATAACTTACCTTACTTAAAACTACTACACGTACCAGCCCGCATGCTATCAACTTCTCTCATGTAGTTTTGTTTTTGGGGCAGCCAAGTGGTGTTCGATATGGCCGCTGTATCACGAGACGGTAGCCGGATGTAACGCTATCATTTTGGGAGCCGCTTAGGTTCCATTCACACACAAATTTTAGCACTCAGAACAAGTATCATGACCCCGTTGGATATTTCTGGTGCCAACCAGAACTAATAACATACCTTACATAAAACTACCGTACGTACCAGCCTGTGCGTCATCGTCTTCTCATGAACACATTGGTGGAGCCAAGTGATATTCAACATGGCCGCTGTATTGTCTCCGCAGGACTGACCCACCGGAGGCTCCAGACTCTAACACTACAAAGGTCCAGCAGAAGAAACCCAAATTTGTAGGCTACTATGGTCTATTTCCTACCGGTTGGAAAATGGGCTCCCAGAATCCTATTTCTGGGGGGCCCAAGGAACCTCAGTCCGACAAGAGCCATATGGATTCCAGCAATACGGTAGCCAGATGCATCGCTATAATGTTACCGTTACAGGAGCCGCTTAGGTTCCCTTCACACAGTCAGGATTTTCCTAAATTTTTAGGACGGATCCCACTCAGAGAGAACAAGTATCAGGACACTGTTGGCTACTTCTGGTTCCAACCTTCGGCCGCCAATAATAACATAGCTTGCGTAAAACTACTACACGTACCAGCTCACGTAGCATCGTCTTATTTCGAGCACATTTCTGGAGAAGCCAAGTGACATTCAATATGGCCGCTGTATCGCTTCCACAGGGAGCACCATATGGATCCCATTGATACGGTAACGCAAATTTTAGCACGCAAAGAGAATAAGTATCATGCCTTTGTTGAATGAGCCTGTGCGGATCCCCTGTACATGCACCAAATAAATTCCCCCTGTTGACTCAGCCTCATTCAGACAACCATCTATATAACACACGCAGTAATGCAAATATTTCAGAGTGTCCATATATACCATCATATCACATTATGGCAGTATGGAGAATCTATTTTGTGCAGAGCTCTGTTCATTGTTTTATCCAAATTTTCCTCTAGAACTGATGTTTTTGGAGCCTTATGACAAGAACTCCATTCCCGACATAGCACCCCACAGGGAAATAGGCATCCCTCAATACAGGTACCCGATAATGGTCCAAAATACACACGGCCGCCAGTATGAGGTCTTTGGCTCCTATGTATGGGACATAATGGCTGAAAGAATGGCACTAAAAACTGAAACTGCTGTCACTTTTATGGGAGCCATATTACTAGTCCTGATATGGCGGCACGGTGACTAATGGGGACATCCATGCCTAGTACTGTTGTGGTGCCACTGTTAGGGGCACAATAGTTGTTTCTGTTATGGGGGTACTAGGATGTCACTGTGACTGGCGCTGTACTTATACAGTGGCATCGTGGCCGGTTCTGATATGTACCAGAAGACCTTTCACCAACTCTAAGTCTTTGCATGATTTAATAGGTGGCGCTCCATTGACTCCGACACATTTGGAATTATTTTTCTAACCCCCACCATTCCTGAGCAATCAATGCTGCTGTTTGTTACAACACCCATTATGCTAATTAAGTTTTCTACTGTCTGGTGGGCGGTCCTGAGCTGGAGTGGATAATCAGGGACCGCCCACCTGACAGTAAAGAGTCTATTTAGCATATTGGGTGCCAAAACTAACAGCACCGATTGCTCAGGAACTGTAGGGGTTAGTGAAAAATTTACAACTCAGCCAGAATCAGTGGAGCGCCACCTATTGAAGGATTCAAAGAGATGGTGGATGTGGTGAAAGGTCACCCCTGCACTCCTCCTTAGCTCCAGAAGCCAATGTATTAGGTCTTGAAGTCATCCTGTGCCTGGACATTGTGTGCACTGCTGCTAGACGGCATCAGGACTCAGTGCAATGGCTCCTGGAGCTGAAGAAGGGCCTCGAAGGAAATGTGAGTAAGGAAATGAGAGTACGCTGACTGCTTTATTTTTAGTACTTTTTGCTATTCGGTTGTATATAGACCGTAGGTTAGTAGAAGGTGTTACCTTAGGGCAGGAATGTTGAAGGGCGTTGGGTTCACGCCAGGCAGATGAATCCACTGCCCTCTGGTTGTGTACTCCTAAAGATCTCTCATTCCTCCCCGTGAATAATGACTTCAATATTTCTATCCCGGGGTCTATAAAACTTGATAATCTGCCAAAAACAAATGTCATTCTCGGGCCGATCAGCCTGAATAACATCAACCCAGGGCCATTATAACGGTGTAGGTCTACTTATTTATGTTGTATGTTAAACTATGCATATGTCACAGAACTGAGGGTTAAAATGCCCTTTTGGACCCTCTTGATGTCTAGGGGGAGAAGTTGTGTGGCCATATAGGTTCCCTCCTCCCCTGCTACCCCGTTCCCCTCTCTTGTTCTGAAGAGGGGGCGCAACTAGCCTAACAGATCTATGGCGGACATTGCGGTGAGAGTCCGAATGGAAGGACTTTCTGGCTACAGTGCCCTGGGGGCCTATTTCTTTTAGTGGTCTTTGGGGGCCTAGTTCTTTTAGTGGTCTTTGGGGGCCTATTTCTTTTAAGAGTGGCCTACGGTAAACTGCATCCTTGTGCACTTACACCAGTTTTTCTGGAGTAAATAATAGTGAATGGCGCTATGAAAGACACACCTTTCCTTTCACATGCCCCAAAAAGTGTAAAAAAAAACACATTTTTTCTGCAAAAACACACTTGTGCAAAAATTTGCAACTTTTTTTTTTTAAACTAGTAAACTGGTATAGAGGAAAATGTCACGTCCATTTAGAAAATGAAAAACCCACAGGTCCTTATGTCCCAAATAGCCCTGCTATAATGCTATCCGGGCCCGTATTTTAAAAAAAGGCCTTTATACTCACCTAGAGATGAGTCAAATGATCATCGGCCTCATCTCTAGTGCTCCTGGCGCCTGCACAGCAGTTCATCGAAGCTAGAGAAGTACTCGTCAGCTTCACTGCGCATGCGCCCGAGCTCCAACGCATGCGCACTGAAGTCAAGGTGTACTGCTTCTGTGAAGAACTGCATAGACACTGGATACGTATAAAGTTTTTGTTTTGCTTTTGTAATGTAGACACAGAGTGCATTACAACAAGTCTATTTGGGACCCTAAACTATTGCTTCATAAAAACCTGTGGGGTGTTTAGCGTCCCAAATCAACCTGACAGGTTCCCTTTAATACATTCCCTCCACAGAGCCAGTGGTATGCTGCAGAGTCTTCTCGATAGATAAAGACTATGCTCCACTAAAGCGAGAGATAGCCCATACCCAGAGGTAAAATAATAGGTTCACGTAGACTGGGGTCTGCAGTAATCTAGGGGTATTGTCCGGGGTCTGTGATAATTTAGATGTCTGGGCTGGGGTCTGGACTTATCTGTGGCTCTTTAGAGGCTGGGATTGGCGGCAGAAGTGAGGAGGAAAAGGCAGTAAACGCTGCAGTCATCAGGAGAAGTCGTTATGGTGGTCTGGACTGGATGGAGAAGAAAAGGAAAGAGAATGTCTACACTCACAGATGACTTCATCTGTGCGCTCTCTGAGGGTGTCGTATATGATAATTCTAGAACATTGTTACCACTTCCCACTATTATTACTCTAAGGAAATATTCTGAATTATTTCATGATGGATATAAGGGGATAATATTCTGTATAGCATCTGTTTACACCAGGTATCGGACCACTATATGGTCACTATATGGTGGCATTACTGGTCATATTGGTGCTTGTATAGCTGTAGTGCTCATCTGTCAATGTTCTTGACAATTTCATCAGGTGTTTCTATGTTGCATTGTTATTTTCTGGTGTTGATGGTGTGGTCACATATTTAAAGGAGTGACCAAATACAGGAAAACCTGCCCCTGTGCACAAAGCACACCACTATTTTGTTGTGGTTTTCAAGTACTTCATACAGATGTGCTATATTATACCTGAGGGTTTGTTACAATTGTATCAATTCTAAAGAATCCTCTGTGTGTAGACTTCAGATTGATACATTTTACCTGCCATGATATATTGTAGCAAATTATCAGGAAAGGAGAGATATTTGTGCTGCTGATGAATCAATCCCCCACCAAATGATAGCAAACTCTCAGCTGTGGGAAGTATTAGGTCTCAAGCCTCAGGATGTAAACAAGAATGAAACTTTCACTTCACTGATAACAAGCCGAGACTGGTAAGAAAGTGAAACACAAACTTCATTAGAAAGTTTGCAAATATTTTATTAGACAATAATTACATTTAATTATATAAAACCGCAAAACCCTCCTCAAGCGTTTTAGAAAATGTCAACTTACACAACCTTCGCACATAGGTTATTACTTATGTGATCTTATAAGGATGTGTCAATTAGGGGGAAACAATGTTATAACATCCTTGTAATCTATCATCTGTAGCAGTGGTACGCCCCACTATCCCCAGGAATGATGTGCAGTCACTGATGGGGCCATTATACTACATGGTGCAATGAGGGGACCATTATACTATATGTGGGTGCACTGAGAGGACCATTATACTACATGTGGGTGCACTGAGGGGACCATTATACTATATGTGGGTGCACTGAGGGGACCATTATACTATATGTGGGTGCACTGAGGGGACCATTATACTATATGTGGGTGCACTGAGAGGATCATTATACTACATGTGGGTGCACTGAGGGGATCATTATACTACATGTAGGTGCACTGAGGGGACCATTATACTACATGTGGGTGCACTGAGATAACCATTATACTACATGTAGGTGCACTGAGGGGACCATTATACTACATGTAGGTGCACTGAGGGGACCATTATACTACATGTAGGTGCACTGAGGGGACCATTATACTATATGTGGGTGCACTGAGATAACCATTATACTACATGTGGGTGCACTGAGGGGATCATTATACTACATGTGGGTGCACTGAGGGGACCATTATACTACATGTGAGGGGACCATTATACTACATGTGGGTGCACTGAGGGGACCATTATACTATATGTGGGTGCACTGAGGGGACCATTATACTATATGTGGGTGCACTGAGGGGACCATTATACTACATGTGGGTGCACTGAGGGGACCATTATACTACATGTGAGTGCACTGAGATAACCATTATACTACATGTGGGTGCACTGAGGGGACCATTATACTACATGTGGGTGCACTGAGGGGACCATTATACTACATGTGGGTGCACTGAGGGGACCATTATACTACATGTGGGTGCACTGAGGGGACCATTATACTACATGTGAGTGCACTGAGATAACCATTATACTACATGTGGGTGCACTGAGGGGACCATTATACTACATGTGGGTGCACTGAGGGGACCATTATACTACATGTGAGTGCACTGAGGGGACCATTATACTACATGTGATCCCTACTTTACGACACTTGTTGAGACATTTTCTCACTGGGGGGAACTTCGCAAAAGGTTGAGAAACACTGACCTGTAGGACCTGGTAGGGCCCAGATTATTGAATATTCTGAATTATCAGACAGTTTGTATGCTGTTTTTTAAAGGAATTTCAGGATTTTTTTACATTTAGTATATAAATATAAATAAATATACAGAGTGTGAGCCCAGAAGATGCCGCCTTATCTGTGTACAGAAGTCAAAACAAGACTTTAATGTGACTGGCTGCCGCTCTTATCTGGAACAAAATATTTCTGCTGAGACGTTCTCTCATATCGACGAGGAGAGCGGAGGTTCAGAGTAAGAAAAGCAAAAACAGCAAAAATTCCACAACCCTTAATGTTTGGGCTTGATGAGGTGATTTTCAGAAATTTCACACTATTACAATTTTGGAATGACACCATTTCCCATGGCTCTGTGTATCTATTCTGGACCTGTGGGGGTTGGATTATCACAGTGTTAGGGATGTGCCAAGTAATGGGTATTTGGTCCCTGAAACACAGACCAAATCTTTTCCATATTTCCGGGACTCAATGTGAGGCAGATTTACTAATACTGTCTAAATTTTAGGCTAGAGAGTCTCAAACTGCATCAGATTTATCAAAATGTGCAATGCTGTTTGGTAAATCTGATGTATGTTTAGACTGTCTAGTTTAATTTTACACAAACTTTTTATTTGGCTTAGATTACACCAAAAATTGTACCAAAAATTTGATGCCTTCTTCTTCACAGTGTTGCAGCTTAAGCCCATCCTTTTTCCAACAAGCCACACCTCCTCTTCTACTTCTCTTATATTCATCTTATATTCCTCATATACTCTCTCTTATTCTTTTGTTATACTCCTCATATACATCGATTTATTGGAGCAGGTCCAGAGAAGAGCAACCAAAATGGTGGAAGGTCTACAAACCATGTCCTACGAAGAAAGGCTAAAAGAATTGGGACTGCTTAGTTTGCAGAAGAGAAGGCTAAGGGGAGACTTAATAGCGGTATTTAAATATCTGAAAGGTTGTCACAGTGCAGAGGGATCTACCCTATTCTCATTAGCAGAAGGAAGCACGAGAAGTAATGGGATGAAACTAAGGGGAAGGAGATTCAGATTAGACATTAGGAAAAACTTTCTAACAGTAAGGGTAGTGAGAGAGTGGAATAGGCTGCCACGGGAGGTGGTGGGTTCTTCATCAATTGAAATCTTCAAGCGGAATCTGGGCATAGGTATATAGCTGGGATGATCTAGGAATTCCTGCTTTTGCAGGGGGTTGGGCTCGATGGCCCTTGAGGTCCCTTCCAACTCAAACAAACAAAACAAAACAAACAAAACATCTCTTATACTCCTCATATACTCCTCTTATACTCCTCATATACTCCTCTTATACTCCTCATATACTTCTCTTATACTCCTCTTACACTTCTCTTATACTCCTCTTATACTTCTCTTATACTCCTCATATACTTCTCTTATACTCCTCTTATACTTCTCTTATACTCCTCATATACTTCTCTTATACTCCTCTTATACTTCTCTTATACTCCTCATTTACTCCTCTTATACTTCTCTTATACTCCTCTTATACTCCTCTTATGCTCCTTC
Source organism: Leptodactylus fallax (assembly GCA_947044405.1). Classification (NCBI taxonomy): domain Eukaryota; kingdom Metazoa; phylum Chordata; class Amphibia; order Anura; family Leptodactylidae; genus Leptodactylus; species Leptodactylus fallax. The sequence goes on along the minus strand of CAMRHE010000986.1, from coordinate 155,379 downwards.
TCTTATACTCCTCTTATACTTCTCTTATGTTCATCTTATACTCCTCTTGTACTCTTCTTATATTCCCTTATACATCTCTTATACTCCTCTTATACTTCTCTTTACCCTTCTTACACGTCTCTTATACTCCTCTTATACTCTTTCTCTTATACTCCTCTTATACTTCTCTTATACTCTTCTTATACTCCTCTTATACTTCTCTTATACCTCTCTGATACTCTTTCTCTTATACTCCTATTATACTCCTTCTCTTATACTCCTCTTATACTTCTCTTATACTCCTCTTATACGTCTCTTATACTATTTCTCTTATACTCCTTTTATACTCCTCTTGTACTCTTCTTATACTCCTCTTATACTCCTCTTATACTTCTCTTATGTTCGTCTTATACTCCTCTTATACTTCTCTTATAATTCTCTTATATTCCTCATATACTCCTCTTATACTCTTCATATACTTCTCTTATGCTCCTTTTATACTCCTACTCTTATACTCCTCTTATACTTTTCTTATGTTTGTCTTATACTCCTCTTGTACTCTTCTTATATTCCCTTATACATCTCTTATACTCCTCTTATACTTCTCTTATACCCCTCTTATACGTCTCTTATACTCCTCTTATACTTCTCTTATACCCCTCTTATATGTCTCTTATACTCCTCTTATACTTCTCTTATACTTCTCTTAGACTTCTCTTTACCCTTCTTATACTCCTCTTATACTCCTCTTATACTCTTTCTCTTATACTCCTCTTATACTCCTTCTCTTATACTCCTCTTATACTTCTCTTATACTCCTCTTATACGTCTCTTATACTATTTCTCTTATACTCCTTTTATACTCCTCTTGTACTCTTCTTATACTCCTCTTATACTCCTCTTATACTCCTCTTATACTTCTCTTATGTTCGTCTTATACTCCTCTTATACTTCTCTTATAATTCTCTTATATTCCTCATATACTCCTCTTATACTCTTCATATACTTCTCTTATGCTCCTCTTATACTCCTACTCTTATACTCCTCTTATACTTTTCTTATGTTTGTCTTATACTCCTCTTGTACTCTTCTTATATTCCCTTATACATCTCTTATACTCCTCTTATACTTCTCTTATACCCCTCTTATACGTCTCTTATACTCCTCTTATACTTCTCTTATACCCCTCTTATATGTCTCTTATACTCCTCTTATACTTCTCTTATACTTCTCTTATACTTCTCTTTACCCTTCTTATACTCCTCTTATACTCTTTCTCTTATACTCCTCTTATACTTCTCTTATAATTCTCTTATATTCCTCTTATACTTCTCTTATATTCCTCTTATATTCTCCTCTTGTACTCTTCTTATACTCCTCTTATACTCTTCTTATACTCCTCTTATACTTCTGTTATACTCTTCTTATACTCTTCTTATACTCCTCTTATACTCTTCTTATACTCCTCTTATACTCCTCTTATACTCTTTTTATACTCCTCTTATACTTTTGTTATACTCCTTTTATACTCCTCTTATACTCCTCTAATACTCCTCTTATACTCCTCTTATACTCTTCTTATACTCTTCTTATACTACTCTTATACTCTTCTTATACTCCTCTTATACTCCTGTTATACTCTTCTTAAACTCCTCTTATACTTTTGTTATACTCCTCTTATACTCTTCTTATACTCTTCTTATACTACTCTTATACTCTTCTTATACTCCTCTTATACTTCTCTTATACTCCTCTTATACTCCTCTTATGCTCCTCTTATACTTCCTCTTATACTCTTCTTATACTCCTCTTATACTCCTCTTATACTCTTTTTATACTCCTCTTATACTTTTGTTATACTCCTCTTATACTCCTCTTATACTCCTCTAATACTCCTCTTATACTCCTCTTATACTCCTCTTATACTCTTCTTATACTCTTCTTATACTACTCTTATACTCTTCTTATACTCCTCTTATACTCCTGTTATACTCTTCTTATACTCCTTTTATACTCCTCTTATACTCCTCTTATACTTCTCTTATACTCCTCTTATACTCCTCTTATACTCCTCTTATACTCCTCTTATACTCTTCTTATACTCCTCTTATACTTTTGTTATACTCCTCTTATACTCCTCTTATAGTCTTCTTATACTCCTCTTATATTTCCTCTTATACTCTTCTTATACTCCTCTTATACTTCTCTTATACTCCTCTTATACTCTTCTTATACTCCTCTTATATTTCCTCTTATACTCCTCTTATACTCTTCTTATACTCCTCTTATACTCTTCTTATACTCCTCTTATACTTTTGTTATACTCCTCTTATACTCCTTTTTATACTCCTCTTATACTTTTGTTATACTCCTCTTATACTCCTCTTATAGTCTTCTTATACTCCTCTTATATTTCCTCTTATACTCTTCTTATACTCCTCTTATACTCTTCTTATACTCCTCTTATACTCCTCTTATACTCTTATACTCTTCTTATACTCCTCTTATACTTTTGTTATACTCCTCTTATACTCCTCTTATAGTCTTCTTGTACTCCTCTTATATTTCCTCTTATACTCTTCTTATACTCCTCTTATACTCTTCTTATACTCCTCTTATACTCTTCTTATACTCCTCTTATACTTTTGTTATACTCCTCTTATACTCCTCTTATACTCCTCTTATACTTTTGTTATACTCCTCTTATACTCCTCTAATACTCTTCTTATATTCCTCTTATACTTCTCCTGCCTGATAAATCCTCTCCTACCTTTGACTAAAAAAAAACAAAAAAAAACAAACAATAAAATATGCAAGAAAAGCGCAGCTTTTCTGCAATGTGTGGCCTCAGTCTTAATCACGTCACACGTGTGTAGACCAATCTTTCATTTCCTTTTTATTCCTTTCTTTTGTTCCATCAGTGACCACCTCACAAACTCAAAGTGTTGAGTCCTTCACGAATGTAATTGAATGGAGTCATATGACGGCCCTGAGGGTATTGCAATTGTGACTTCTAGTCATAAAAAAATCCAGTAGTTCTTGATGTTTTTGTGACTAGAAGTCACAGTCGCAGCACCCTCAGGGTTGCAATGTGACTCCATTCACTTACATTAGTGAATGAGTTGCAGGGTGGCTTGGCAATTTTTGGTCACATGATGGAAGTCACAGACAAAGTCGCCACGTAACCCCAGCCCTATTGTGTTTGTATATGACATACGACTCTGGTCTGTATTTAGTAATGTTACAGCAAGGGGCATCATGCATGGGTTATATATACCCAGTGAGCCCTAAGTTATAAGGTTGGATCCCTTTGTGTTACTGCTCAGGAGACTGGAGGGGTCCCAGCTATTGATCTGTGCTGATCTGACATGTCATGACAGGGGATAATTTGGATACACCCTTCTTGAAAGGCCAGTGGCCCTACAATTTGCAGGCGTGTTTCAGTGAATGAATAGGTGCACTACTGTCATCGGCTTGACACAGTGGCATTGTATATACAGTAAGTGGGCATTCATATGGATTTCAAAGGGACGTTGGGACATGTCTATAGGCACAGTCTAATGGCCTTCTGACACCTCCTGTCAACAGAAACAAGATTTCCTACCAGCTGAATATTTCCTTCTTCTCTCTCTTCCTCACCATTCTAAGATCTCTGTTGGCTGTCAGTGAATGGAGACATTCTTACAGTATATCTAGAAAACCTCTACAGAATACAGCTGATGATTTCCTACTTTCCAGCCTAGATAATCCCCTGCCAACTGAACAGTCAGGACTCCAGACTGATACATTGTAACAAGTGATTAGGACAAGTGTTACATTTGTGTCACTGATGTACTGAGCTCACAGAGGATCTAGATTTAGATACAGTTGTAACAAAGTTTCATCTGTGAGAAATCTTAGGTCTGCAAAGCCTTTCAACCTTTGGGGTTGACAAGAATGTTCCAATTCAATTCACTGAAGATTTGGAAGAAAAAGTGTATTAGGCTCAGGCCCAACGTTGCGGAAATGCAGCAGTTTTGGCTTTTGCGGAAAGACAGGGGTAAAAGCTCAGCCTTTAAGAGTTTGTTCACATGTAGGAATCTGCCTGAGATCTCTCTTGCAATTCTCTTTTCAGTGCAAAGAAAAGTCTTCTTCGTGGCTGAATAACCACAGAAACCGCGGCACGTGGATTACACTTGATTAGCCCCATTGTATATGAAGCCAATCAGCTGTAAATCTGTGGCCGAAAGCCAAACCTTCAGCTTTCCGTCGTGGGTTCAACAGTGCTAATTTCTGGAGAAGAATTTAAGGCAGAATTCCTCTCCGATTGCCTCTGTGTGAACATACCCTTACAACCTCAGCAAAGTGAATAAGATTTCATTTTATCTCATCCATGTTGTGCAAAAAAAATACTACAGAAAACACACCATGTTAATTTGCATTTTATGTAGAGGGAGGCAAATCTGCAAAACACAGCAGAAAAGCAGTAAAACATACAAGAGTTTTTGCTGCATTTTTCTGCACTATTTTTATCTGAAATTAGCTATGTGTAGCCTCAGCCTTAGGCCGGGTGTACTGCCGGCCAGCCGTGAATTAAAGGCACGGTCGGCACATGGGGGACACGTGGATGTCACCCATGTGCCGCCTGTGCATGAGCCGTGCTTCCGCGGCCCCTTTTCATTAAATGAATAGAAGCCACGAAAGCAAGGGCAAAGACTGTCGACCCACACACGTGACCGTGTAATTCATGGTCATGTGTACGGACCCATAGAAATGAATGGGTCAGTGTGCTATCTGTGAAATACACGGCCACGGTCATCTGCAAGGGGCCTTTGAAAGTAACCAAACTGTTTATTACACAGTAAATAAGCCCTTGAGTCATTCTACCAGCCCATAGGGGGTATGAATCGCCCCGATTTTCAGGAGCAAATGGCCTACCCATATGGCAACTGTAATAGCGGGCATAGCAATTGCCAGAGGTGTGATCAGGACCAGAGGGGCAGTGAGCCCACCCAGATCTCCTGGCTAGTGCCACTTTCTGTATGCACATAGAGGACATTGTTACTGTCAGGAGACATAAAGGGGGCACATGGGGGTCACACTAAATCAAAACTTTCCCTGAGGTCCATAGAACTCTAGATTCTTTTTCTATAGGACTGGAAAGGTAAATGTCATCCTGTATGTTTTACCCAACAACTATGCTGTTGAGAGACTGTAGGGAAAGTTTCTCAGTATACTGTATAGCTGAGGGCACACATTGAGGAAAAGCTGTGTTTTTTGTTGCAGATTTTGCTCCATTTTTTGAGCCAAGGCCAAAACTATAAAGGAACCACCTATACGTCTCCCTTCTGGTTTTGGCTCAAGAAACTGCAGCAAAATCTGCAACACAAACTGCAGCTTTTATGCAGCGTGTGACCTCAGCCTTTAGGTATCTGGGAAGGATACACTGAGGAGCTGAGGAGGGGGGATAATGAATTTCAGCTGGAGAGGAAAGACAATACAGCCTGAGGGGGTTAAGATCTGAGAGGACAGGGATTTAGGTCATTAGGTATGGGGGCTGAAGAACAATGATCTGTCCCCGAGCAGCCGTGTCCAGCACCAGCCCTGCCCCACAGACCCATCAGGTTTTATTTATCATCTCGCCACGGTTCCCGGTTTATTATGACACTGTATCACTGCGTTACTTGACATCATCCTCCGCTTTCTCCCCTCATAACGCTTTCTTCATCGCTGCTATGGAGGTCAAACCTTATGATAATAGTTCCCCTGATTAATTTCTTTTACGAGGCTGAATGCTGCAGTAATCCTTTTATTGCCTGGGTGCAGCGCACGTAGACATGGGCTGCGCTAGACAACAGCCTCTACACATCCAGGCTCGGGTGGGACAGCGTCGCCCAGATGCAGAGATGCGGTGGCGGCCATGTATTGTTCAGGTAGTCGGAGATGCCTACAATGACACACTCAAGATGCTCAGCCACAATTACGAGGACGCTGAGACAGACAAATCCATTCAAAGTAGCTGACGCTGGGTGATTTCACTTGTAAAAGGAGGATCTGCAAAACCACGACCCACTGAACCGGAGGAGAGACTGCACCAATTCTGTTAACCCCTCACATGACGGGGATGGGGAGGGGGCTACAGCTCTATGTATGTAGGATGGTGACTCTGCAAGATTCATGGAGGATCCATCAATACATGATGACTTTGCTAGATGTGAACATGCTGATCCGTAAATCGATGCAGTCGGCTATCACAGGCATGAAATGTGAGCTGAAGAGGCTTTAAGGGGAAGGAGATTTCAGGGCTAGTTCATGAAGCCCCATAGATTATAAGGCCAGATGGAGCATTGCTGACAAGTCATATTCACCTTATCAATTACATTTTGTCCTCCCACATTTTTATGCACTTCTGTGTTCGCCTCTCTGGAAAGACCTTTAATATTACCCATCCTGAGTCTCCTGGATGATGAATAGAATGCCAGAGCTACATTGAAAACTGATACTTACACATGCAGGGCAGTAGGTCGGAAACCCTGGGTGTAATATTTAAATATATTAAAGGGGTTGTCTCATACATTACACTGTGTGGTAGGCACTAAGAGAGGCATTACACTGTGTCGAAGGTGCTAAGGAGGGCTTTATATTGTGTGGGATGTGCTAAGGAGGGCATTATATTGTGTGGGAGGTGCTGAGGAGGGCATTATATTGTGTGGGAGGTGCTAAGGAGGGCATTATATTGTGTGGGAGGTGCTAAGGAGGGCATTATATTGTGTGGGAGGTGCTGAGGAGGGCATTATATTGTGTGGGAGGTGCTAAGGAGGGCATTATATTGTGTGGGAGGTGCTAAAGAAGGCATTATATTGTGTGGAAGGCACTAGGGGAACATCATATGGCATAGAGACACTAAGGGGATATCATACTGTGTCAAGAAATAAGGAAGAATAATACTGTGTTGGAGGCACTAAGGGGGCATTATACTTTATAGGGACACAAAGGGGGCATAATACTGTATGGGGGCTCTATGCTCTGTGCAAGCATTAAGGGTGTATGACTCCGTGGGAAACACTAAGATGACATTATACTGTGTGAGGGTAGAAAGCGAGCATTATACTGTGTGGGGGCACTAAGGAGGAATCATCACTTTGTGTTCCACAATAAGAGGGCAGTATGAAAACGTGTGGGGGGCACTAATGAGGCACCATTACTGTATGTTACATAAATACGTACACTATTATTCTCTGAGGCACAAAGAGGACTGGATGAAATAAGGTTGGATTAATCAGAGAGGGTTAGAGGTGTGGCTTAACATAGAATGACTGACAGTCCTGCTTGCCCCTCCTACACAGTGATTGACAGCCTTTCCTGTACACACATGCTGATACAAGGAAATCTGTCAATCATCTTGTGTGGGCGGGGTAATCAGGACTCTCACTGTCAATCATCCTGTGTGGGCGGGGTCATCAGGACTCTCACTGTCAATCATCCTGTGTAGGCGGGGTAATCAGGACTCTCACTGTCAATCATCCTGTGTGGGCGGAGTCATCAGGACTCTCACTGTCAATCATCCTGTGTAGGGGGGGTAATCAGGACTCTCACTGTCAATCATCCTGTGTGAGCGGGGTAATCAGGACTCTCACTGTCAATCATCCTGTGTGGGCGGGGTAATAAGGACTCTCACTGTCAATCATCCTGTGTGGGCCGGGTAATCAGGACTCTCACTGTCAATCATCCTGTGTGGATGGAGTAATCAGGTCTCTCACTGTCAATCATCCTGTGTGGGCGGGGTAATCAGGACTCTCACTGTCACTCATCCTGTGTGAGTGGGGTAATCAGGCCTGTCACTGTCAATCATCCTGTGTGGGCGGGGTAATCAGGCCTGTCACTGTCACTCATCCTGTGTGAGTGGGGTAATCAGGCCTGTCACTGTCAATCATCCTGTGTGGGCGGGGTAATCAGGCCTGTCACTGTCAATCATCCTGTGTGAGCGGGGTAATCAGGACTCTCACTGTCAATCATCCTGTGTGGGCGGGGTAATCAGGACTCTCACTGTCAATCATCCTGTGTGGGCGGGGTAATCAGGACTCTCACTGTCAATCATCCTGTGTGGGCGGGGTAATCAGGCCTGTCACTGTCAATCATCCTGTGTGGGCAGGGTAATCAGGACTCTCACTGTTAATCATCCTGTGTGGGCAGGGTAATCAGGCCTGTCACTGTCACTCATCCTGTGTGAGTGGGGTAATCAGGCCTGTCACTGTCAATCATCCTGTGTGGGCGGGGTAATCAGGGCTGTCACTGTCAATCATCCTGTGTGGGCGGGGTAATCAGGACTCTCACTGTCAATCATCCTGTGTGGGCGGGGGTAATCAGGCCTGTCACTGTCAATCATCCTGTGTGGGCGGGGTAATCAGGACTCTCACTGTTAATCATCCTGTGTGGGCGGGGTAATCAGGACTCTCACTGTCAAGAGTCCTGTAAAGATTTACTTTATTCCAAATCCTATAAACCTATGTATTACAATGCAAAACTTCTCTACCTCTGTCATATCCTGGTAGGGCAGCAGAAATTACCTGACAGGTTCACTCTAAGGTGACTATACACCTTATATTGTTGTCAGGGAAATGATAATCTGACTGACAACTCTCCCATACACATGCACACTCAGCATATGTTCTCAATAGGGAATAAAGGGAATAAGACACCCCTGACAATGTCTTATCTGCCGTAAGAGGAGAGGATGGGGCATGTGGAAGTCCAACAGCTCTGACGTTGTAGTAGAGTGGGGACACCGCCATACACTCCTTCATGGTAAAAAGTTTTCAAATCAATAACAAGTTTCCATATTGCTAGTAAAATTGGAGAGTAATTGACACAGAGGAGGATAATCCTGCATTACGGAAGGATTTAAGGAAATTAGAAGGTTGGGCTGAGAAATGACAAATGAAATTTAATCTGGATAAAGGTAAGGTTATACATGTGAGAACGGTGTCATTATAAGACATTAAGTGGAATAGAAGAGACTAGGGAAGGATTTAGGGATATTGCTGGATATAAAGATGACTTGTAGCAACCAGTGCCAGGCAGCTGCTGCTACGGCAGGAGAGATGTACAGAATGGTCTTACCTGCATATGATGGATAAGGGACCACACGTGGCGTACTGTCTAAGGTTTGCCCACCAGACACAATGGGACATAAAGATATTGTATTTATGGGCAGGGTTGGATTGGGGCTCCTAGGAACGACACCTTAGTACCCTTCAAATGTTATTGTTTTCTACTTGACCATTATTGTGTTTTAGAGCCTGCTGAAGTGAGGACTTGCTGCTGGCCTATGCCCAGTACTGTGGAGTCTGTAGGCCAAAACACCGACTCCAACTCCAGCTCTAGCTTCTCTATTTTTCCACAGCCTGACTACGACTACAACTCCTTCTCCAACTCCTTCATAAATAGCTGACAGCCATGGTCAGACAGAAACTGTAAAGATCCTCTAATTCATGAGAAAACTAATGATTGGATTCTTACGTTAGTAGATATGTAACACGTTATGTATCTAATTATACAATATCCACTATAATTAATCTGTAAGGGAATTGCTAGTTGAGCAATTCCCTAGTGCTGCTGCAGAAAACTAGAAGGAAGGGAAAGACAGAGACAGTGTGCCCTAAATTAGACCCAGCCCCTGTCCCTGCCTACTTGCCTGACTGTCCTAGGTGACAGCCAACAACTTGGAGGCGATCCCTTCTCTGAATAAGTGACACACAGAACAAGACAAGACAAAACAAAACAGAAGCAAAGTCAGAAAGCCAAGTGTCACAAGGGAAGCCAAAGGTCAGAAGTCAGGAATAATACAGTAAGGGCAAGTAGGAAGCTAGCGAGGACAAAGTCACAGGACAGAGTAATAGCCAGCAGATCTGTGTGGACTGAGGACCTGTATATAGGAAGTCCAGGACCTGTATATAGGAAGTCCAGGACCTGCCCCAGACTTGATTGGTAGGCAGGCTGTCAATCACACAGGCAAGGCTAAGATTAACTGTTAGAGGAGCAAAGAGAAACAAGGTGCAGGATACGGGTGTGGCTGAAATTCAATTACATAGTCTAAGACAGTGTTCAGACTGAGCAACAAGAATCTTAAGCAAGGAATCAAACTGAACGCGCCGCCGCGTGCGAGCGGAGGGTGGTGCAGAGACCCAAACAGGCAGAGACGTTACATAATCATTTTAGTTTGAAGCCAACTCTGTAACCTTTTTCCAACTCTGACTACAACTCCACCCAAACCTAGCCCTGACTCTGACTCCACAACTCCAGCTCCATAGCCCTGCCTACACCAGTGATAACTACTAGCTCTGGGTGACCGGACTCATGGTGCGCAGATAAGACTGGGTTGTCCAAACCAGACCCTCTGTCCTGCTCTGTTTCATGTGGTAGGTCTCGAAAACGTATTTTTAAAGTTTGTGTGCAGAAGTATGGGACATATCTGGTGTTTTTTCTTCTAGACTCAGAGCCGCTGCTTGTCAGGCTTTACCAAGAGCCTTGTTGTTTCTCCGCTATCTGCTGTGCTGACAAAACAAGGTCACAGACACACAAGACTGCCGCCTCCTGCACACTGTCCAGTAAACAAGCCCATCTCCCCACCATATACATGACAATGGGCCTTTCAGTGCATTAAGACATGATCCCTACCATTAACCATTTATCTGCTAAGGAAGTCATTTACAGTGCATTAGCACATCAATAACTTACTGACCCTGTGCAGTCAGGGAGAGTAAAGCTTTTATCTGCAGCTTTCCTGTACACTGTGTCTCTCTGTCTGGAAACTGTATTTCGGATCAAATGGAGGATCGGTGGAGGTCCCAGTGGTCGAACCTCCTTCAATCTGTAAAGTATACCCTATCATATGGGATAAGTTGCATTCATTGCAAGAACCCATTTAAATTGTGAGCACCAAGGCGCAGGGCCCGATATGAAGCATTGCAATAGTTATATAAGCAACGGGTAATGCATTAGTAAATGGCTGGTAAAGTCATTTTTTGTTTTTATATAACTACAAACATACAAATATTCTATACTATAGAGTAAATGTGATCGCAAGTCCATAGTACAGGTGTAGATAAGAAACTCTGTACTATATCTTACTACAAAAAAAAAAATGCTTCTCCGAACCCCCCAACCCCTCCGCCTCCTGCACTGATCACTCCATCTTAATCCACTCCTAAAAGTTAATCAGTGGTGAGAGGGAATATATCAGCTCACGGAGGGATCAGGTTATAACTGCTGGCCATAAAGTACTATGGAGAGGGGGAGGAGAAGGGGGTAGCTGCAGAAAGAGAAGCACACAGACACACGGAGATGCTGCTGCTTCTAGCAAGTGTTTTATCTCACCCCAGTGCTAGATTCAGATCTACACTGCTTGGTCCTCCTGTATACAGCTCTCCATGCCGCTGCTGCTTTTGAAGGTGTGCTCAGCATGTCATTATCCTGTACCCCGAGTGTCAGCCTGTCATTATCCTGTACCCTGAGTGTCAGCCTGTCATTATCCTGTACCCCGAGTGTCAGCCTGTCATTATCCTGTACCCTGAGTGTCAGCCTGTCATTATCCTGTACCCCGAGTGTCAGCCTGTCATTATCCTGTACCCCCAGTGTCCGCCTGTCATTATCCTGTACCCCCAGTGCCAGCCTGTCATTATCCTGTACCCCAAGTGTCAGCCTGTCATTATCCTGTACCCCAAGTATCAGCCTGTCATTATCCTGTACCCCAAGTGTCAGCCTGTCATTATCCTGTACCCCGAGTGTCAGCCTGTCATTATCCTGTACCCTGAGTGTCAGCCTGTCATTATCCTGTACCCCGAGTGTCAGCCTGTCATTATCCTGTACCCTGAGTGTCAGCCTGTCATTATTCTGTACCCCAAGTGTCAGCCTGTCATTATCCTGTACCCTGAGTGTCAGCCTGTCATTATCCTGTACCCTGAGTGTCAGCCTGTCATTATCCTGTACCCCAAGTGTCAGCCTGTCATTATCCTGTACCCCGAGTGTCAGCCTGTCATTATCCTGTACCCCGAGTGTCAGCCTGTCATTATCCTGTACCCCAAGTGTCAGCCTGTCATTATCCTGTACCCCGAGTGTCAGCCTGTCATTATCCTGTACCCTGAGTGTCATCCTGTCATTATCCTGTACCCCGAGTGTCAGCCTGTCATTATCCTGTACCCTGAGTGTCATCCTGTCATTATCCTGTACCCCGAGTGTCAGCCTGTCATTATCCTGTACCCTGAGTGTCAGCCTGTCATTATCCCGTACCCCCAGTGTCAGCCTGTCATTATCCTGTACCCCCAGTGTCAGCCTGTCATTATCCTGTACCCCAAGTGTCAGCCTGTCATTATCCTGTACCCCAAGTGTCAGCCTGTCATCATCCTGTACCCCAAGTGTCAGCCTGTCATTATCCTGTACCCCAAGTGTCAGCCTGTCATCATCCTGTACCCCCAGTGTCAGCCTGTCATTATCCTGTACCCCCAGTGTCAGCCTGTCATTATCCTGTACCCCCAGTGTCAGCCTGTCATTATCCTGTACCCCCAGTGTCCGCCTGTCATCATCCTGTACCCCAAGTGTCAGCCTGTCATTATCCTGTACCCCGAGTGTCAGCCTGTCATTATCCTGTACCCCCAGTGTCCGCCTGTCATCATCCTGTACCCCAAGTGTCAGCCTGTCATTATCCTGTACCCCGAGTGTCAGCCTGTCATTATCCTGTACCCCGAGTGTCAGCCTGTCATTATCCTGTACCCTGAGTGTCAGTCTGTCATTATCCTGTACCCCAGTGTCCGCCTGTCATCATCCTGTACCCCAAGTGTCAGCCTGTCATTATCCTGTACCCCGAGTATCAGCCTGTCATTATCCTGTACCCCCAGTGTCAGCCTGTCATTATCCTGTACCCCAAGTGTCAGCCTGTCATTATCCTGTACCCCGAGTGTCAGCCTGTCATTATCCTGTACCCTGAGTGTCATCCTGTCATTATCCTGTACCCCCAGTGTCAGCCTGTCATTATCCTGTACCACAAGTGTCAGCCTGTCATTATCCTGTACCACAAGTGTCAGCCTGTCATCATCCTGTACCCCAAGTGTCAGCCTGTCATTATCCTGTACCCCAAGTGTCAGCCTGTCATCATCCTGTACCCCCAGTGTCAGCCTGTCATTATCCTGTACCCCGAGTGTCAGCCTGTCATTATCCTGTACCCCAAGTGTCAGCCTGTCATTATCCTGTACCCCGAGTGTCATCCTGTCATTATCCTGTACCCCGAGTGTCATCCTGTCATTATCCTGTACCCTGAGTGTCAGCCTGTCATTATCCCGTACCCCCAGTGTCAGCCTGTCATTATCCTGTACCCCGAGTGTCAGCCTGTCATTATCCTGTACCCCGAGTGTCAGCCTGTCATTATCCTGTACCCTGAGTGTCAGCCTGTCATTATCCTGTACCCCGAGTGTCAGCCTGTCATTATCCTGTACCCCGAGTGTCAGCCTGTCATTATCCTGTACCCCGAGTGTCAGCCTGTCATTATCCTGTACCCTGAGTGTCATCCTGTCATTATCCTGTACCCCGAGTGTCAGCCTGTCATTATCCTGTACCCTGAGTGTCAGCCTGTCATTATCCCGTACCCCCAGTGTCAGCCTGTCATTATCCTGTACCCCCAGTGTCAGCCTGTCATTATCCTGTACCCCAAGTGTCAGCCTGTCATTATCCTGTACCCCAAGTGTCAGCCTGTCATCATCCTGTACCCCAAGTGTCAGCCTGTCATTATCCTGTACCCCAAGTGTCAGCCTGTCATCATCCTGTACCCCCAGTGTCAGCCTGTCATTATCCTGTACCCCCAGTGTCAGCCTGTCATTATCCTGTACCCCCAGTGTCAGCCTGTCATTATCCTGTACCCCCAGTGTCCGCCTGTCATCATCCTGTACCCCAAGTGTCAGCCTGTCATTATCCTGTACCCCGAGTGTCAGCCTGTCATTATCCTGTACCCCCAGTGTCCGCCTGTCATCATCCTGTACCCCAAGTGTCAGCCTGTCATTATCCTGTACCCCGAGTGTCAGCCTGTCATTATCCTGTACCCCGAGTGTCAGCCTGTCATTATCCTGTACCCTGAGTGTCAGTCTGTCATTATCCTGTACCCCAGTGTCCGCCTGTCATCATCCTGTACCCCAAGTGTCAGCCTGTCATTATCCTGTACCCCGAGTATCAGCCTGTCATTATCCTGTACCCCCAGTGTCAGCCTGTCATTATCCTGTACCCCAAGTGTCAGCCTGTCATTATCCTGTACCCCGAGTGTCAGCCTGTCATTATCCTGTACCCTGAGTGTCATCCTGTCATTATCCTGTACCCCCAGTGTCAGCCTGTCATTATCCTGTACCACAAGTGTCAGCCTGTCATTATCCTGTACCACAAGTGTCAGCCTGTCATCATCCTGTACCCCAAGTGTCAGCCTGTCATTATCCTGTACCCCAAGTGTCAGCCTGTCATCATCCTGTACCCCCAGTGTCAGCCTGTCATTATCCTGTACCCCGAGTGTCAGCCTGTCATTATCCTGTACCCCAAGTGTCAGCCTGTCATTATCCTGTACCCCGAGTGTCATCCTGTCATTATCCTGTACCCCGAGTGTCATCCTGTCATTATCCTGTACCCTGAGTGTCAGCCTGTCATTATCCCGTACCCCCAGTGTCAGCCTGTCATTATCCTGTACCCCGAGTGTCAGCCTGTCATTATCCTGTACCCCGAGTGTCAGCCTGTCATTATCCTGTACCCTGAGTGTCAGCCTGTCATTATCCTGTACCCCGAGTGTCAGCCTGTCATTATCCTGTACCCCGAGTGTCAGCCTGTCATTATCCTGTACCCCGAGTGTCAGCCTGTCATTATCCTGTACCCCGAGTGTCAGTGTAGACAAAATAGATACAAACTAAGGGCAATAATAGATCCAGCTGGTTCCTTCCAGAATTTATCAATGACTATCATATAACTATTTACTATTGTTAAATAGTCAGGTTATATGAGACAAAGTATCATCAGCGAATAGCCTTCCACATATAGACAAGACACATGAGACAGTGTATGGACAGCAGATAGTATTCCATATATTACACAGCCCAATGTTTTGGACAACACTAGAGTTCATCAGGGGCAGACTGTACATACTGACATATGGAAAGTAAATGTACAGACAGAATAAAATATTGGTTTATACATAAGGAAAGTGGCAGGAACATATAAAGACAGATGTAATCCCAAGTCATAGAGATGTTATCGGAAACTGAGTATAGAAATATCATCAATGCTGAATGAGATTGCAGTTGGTGCAGAGAACGGGTCAGAAAACCCTCAATATACATTGCCTTGCAAAAGTATTTGGCCCCCTTGAACTTTTCAACCTTTTGCCACATTTCAGGCTTCAAACATAAGGGCCAAATACTTTCGCAAGGCACTGTATATACTGTGCTATAGCAATAAGTTAGAGAAAAACAAAGATGTATCAGTGACTTGAAGCAAATCCCACATCAGTGGTTTTAATGATATGGCTTATCTGTGCCTATGCCCCCAATGAACTCCAGTGTTATGTTGTGTTGTGCAATGTGTGGAATACTATCAGCTGCTGATACACTGTCTCATATGACATGCCTATATGTGGAAGGCTGATAGTCTGTCTCATATAACCTGACCATATCCATAGGTGATGTGTATTCTGCCCTAATAATAAGGTAACTATTCCTGCTTGTCCTGCTTGACATTGTAGGGTAAGGATGAGTTCTTAACTCTGGTGGTCTATTCCTTACTAGGGTCACCTATATTTTTAAGTGTCCTTTAGCACTGTTCAGACACAACTATCGGCAGGATACACAACAACTCTTTCCTTATCTTCTCCTACCCCCTGCCTTTCTATCTGTCTGTGTGTCTTCAGCATAGTCAGATCTATCTGTAAATGGAGCAGTTTAGCAGGAGAGGAGCTGAGATCAGGAGATCGAAGCATTTTCCTCCGATAACATATATTACAAAGTTTCTTACAGTCACGTGAACTATTCATTTGCCAAAAAAATTGAAATGATTTTTACTCTTTTAAGGCCAGAACCCTTTTAATACAACCACAAGGCTAAGGATCTGCAGGGTCTGACCCACAAGTTACATTGCAAATGGATTACAAAATGATTGATTCATTCAGAACTCTCAATGGGAAAAAGTTGCAAGTGACTGTTATAAAACAAAAACCAACAATACTGAATCTTTTTGAATGATCGCACGACCGTTCACCTCTTCTAAATAGGAAAACATTGAGGTTGTGCCAATTTCACGATTGTACGGTGACTCACAGATCACACTATGGAGCCTTATAGATTAGTCACAACCTAAACATTGCAATGTACTGAGGTTTATAGGAGAATATCGCTGAACCTTGGCTGCCCTGTTTGCCTTGCTCCTGTCCGTGTACACTTCACAGCTTTGTACTGCACACAATTGTATGCGCATTATCGCAAGCAAATACAAACATGTACATATACACAGATGGCTGAACTCAGTGACTGTGTATACCTTGCAGCAGGTGACCTGGACCTGTATTGTTTGGCCATACATTAACCTATTTTTTGGTATCTTTATAGGTCTGTAGGGTTAATGGTTAGGGACAGATGGATTGTAGTCACACAACAGTATTGAACGCATTATCTGTCTCACACCACAGTCACAATACCTCAAGGTAATGTAGTGTTTGATCTCCATTGTGTATTTTCCACTTAACAGCCTTATAGGTAGACAATAACAGCAGAATAGAGGCCTGACCCCAACCTTGTCCATACATTGTGTTCCTGGATGTTTCTGATGTCTTTCTAATTTCCCCTCTTGACACTTCTAAGTTAAGCAAACAGAGACCGATTATTGCCCTTTCCCATAAAGAGACCTCCTGTGTGTTGGTTCTTATAATATAGTCTGTGCAGGCTTTATACCTCCGACCAAAAGTCAAAACTTACCCAAGTTCCCAAATCTATACGTATAGACACATAGTCGCCCTGTTTTAGAATTGCTGCTTAAGCAATTCCCGAAAAAGTTATAGGATTGCTACCTAAGCAACTTCTTGATATGCAGCAGGTAAATGATAAGAACATCAGACAAGCGAAATAATCCAGAATCCAACACATTTCCAGTTCGCAGAATTTAAGGCTATTCTGAGGTATTGACCAGAGCCTGCTGCAAGCCAGGATGGACTTAGCTGCTCGGGACCCAGGCTGCAACCTTGAAACATTGGGGGGAATTTATTGATATTATTTAAGAGCCCCGTGTACTCCCATACGCTAGAATGAAAATCTACAACGGTCAGGAACTGGTGTAGATTTCCTATGTAACTCATACTAGTTTTCTGGTATAAGTTATAATAAATTTGTCAGGTCGAGGTGTCCCTGATTCGTCCGCCCCTCTCTCTGCCCTGCTCCGCCCACTTTCACAGAAAGCAGTGAGTGGGGTGCAGGATGAGGTATGAGGTGCATCTTTGGAGCAAGAAAGGACCATGCACCAAAGACATGCCACATAAAACTGGTTTACGCTAGCTTCACACCTGCGTTCGGTTTTCCATTCGGGGGCTCCACTTGGGGACCCCCCCGAAAGCAAACCTAAACTGCTTAAGAAAGCGGTTACCTTTGGAAATCTGTGGACCCCATAGACTATAATGGGGTCCGCCGGGTTTCCACCTGGTTTCCGTCCGAAAAGGCAGAAAATGTGGAGAGAAAAGCGCTGCTTGCAGGACTTTTCTCTCCACATTTTTAAAGTGGAATGAGGAATGGAATCCCCAGGCGGTGGCCCAGCATAGGTGTGAACCCAGCCTTAGATTGGGTAATAAATTCTCCCACCAAGTCAGAAAACAAGTGCACTTGGAGACTAAAGACCAAACTACAAAACCTATGTAGAGTAATACACAAATACACAAGCCAAAAACCAGTAGAGTACGGGAATAGCCAAAAAGAGGAGAAGCAGAAGTCAAGACCACGGTCAAGTCCAGGCGGTGTTAGGTGAAGCTAGATCAGCAAGAGAGGGGTTAACCAGAAAAACAAGACATGAGATCGGCGGTAAAGCAGGGTCTGTCCATCGGGGACGTGTCATGCAGACCAGGACCTTTTTTAGGTTCAAAACAGTAGAAGCACAGCAGATGTAGTGAGAAGGAAGTAGCTAGCTTCTTCGCCCTCTCAGTTTTGATAGAAATGAATATAACAACTTAGGATATGGAAAAATAAAAGTAAAATATGGGATTTTATGAAACAAAGGATCCGTAATTGTGTTTTTGACATCAGCCACCAGTTTCCATACCACATTGTAGTCATGGGATGAATCTGACACATGCTGAGGGACAGATGTGTTGTAGTTACGCAGCCATATTGAACATTATATCTGACTCACACCATAGTCACAATACCTCAAGGTGATGTAATGTTTGTCCTTGTGTGTTCTTCATTCAGCAGCCATCTAGGTACATAATGCTAGCCACATTGAGCCATGACCCCAACTTGGTGCTCCTGGATGATGTCTTTCTAATTTCCTCTCTTGACACTTCTAAATTAAAGGGGATTTCCGGGCAAAAAAACTTTATTAAAAAAAGGTCTGTTAGTGCTATTAATGGGTTAATAAGTGCACCCAAATACCTTTAGCAGTGTTGAAAGTGATTTCTGGGTTTCTCTCGGAGCTCCTGGTATCCTCTGCATTTGTTTACATGGGTAGCTTCCTTCTCTCTTATCCTACAACTACCATGATGCATTGCTCTTCACTCAGATCCCTCTCTCTCTCCCTCAGCCCACTCCCCACCCCATCATACTTACCAGTCTTCCTGTCCGGATCTTCCGGGCATGGGAGATCCTTCTGTCCTTCTCCTTTTCTCGTCTGCCGGCGCCTGCGTAATAAAGCCAGAGTGCCGACACTCCGGTTCTATTGCGCAGGCGCCAGTAGAAGTGAAGGAAGTGAAGATTTGTGCCCAGAAGATCAGGACATGAAGACAGGTAAGTATAATGGGATGGGGGGTAGTATTGGTGAAGTTGCGGAAAATCAGAAAATGTGCCTGGGGCGATCACATGACCGCCACGGTGATCTGGGCAAATATACATTTTTGATAAAGTAAGTTAGTTAGAAGTTAGGCGGGGGAAGGGTGTTTAGTTTGGGGTTAAATTATCATTTTATCCCGGACAACCCCTTTAAGCAAACAGAGACCGATTTTTGCCCCTTCCCCTCCTCCTATCTGCAGGCTTTTATGGTAAACAATGTACAGGTTTTATACCCCCAACCAAACATTCTCAAATCCTTATGTACAGTTACTGTGCACTGTGTCTTCCCATTCCTTAAGCAATTCCCTAAAAGTTATAGAATTGCTATTTACACAGTTCCCAGATATGCAGCAGGTAATTGATAAGATCAACAGATCATGTGCAAAATAAGCCACCTATAATCCACCCCTGCTCCATCTAAGGCTAGGTATTCACCAGAGACTACCACAAGTCAGGATGGACTTGGCTGCTCAGGACCCAAGTTGCAACCCTACAACAATAGGGGAAATTTATGAAGACTGGTGTTTTCCATGTCTGTCTTAATAAAATGTCCCCAAGTGGTGTAAGGTGTGCTGATATATTTTATGTCCCGGCCTGCCCCTCTGCACCAACTTTCACAGAAAGTGGTGAGCAAGGTGCAGTATAAGGGATGTGGTGCATATTTGGTGCAAGAAAAACACCCTGCAACATCTGTGCCCGTTCGGACTTTGACACCATCCTCCTGTGCAGGAGGTGTGTCTGGCTATTCTGACTCTGTCCTCACTAAGTGTTTCTCTTGCTATTTTATTGTATTACTGACTTGTGACTATCCTCTTGGATTGCGGTTTGGTACTGCTTTGTCTCTCTGGCTTTGACCCTTGGCTTACTGCCTTCTCTTCTGTGTTGTTTTGTTTTGTCCGCGTTTTGTGTTGTTACTTATCTAGAGAAGGGACTGTCGCCCAGTTGTCCCTGTCATTAGGCAGGGACAGGGGCTGGGTCGAGTGTAGGACTCACTGTCTCTGTCATTCCCTTCCTCCCAGGTTTCAACAGCAGCTGTCAGGAATTGAGCTCACTGAGTCTTGAACCCTTGACTTCCCGGCCATATTCTGCAGCCTTGACCATTATGCTATTGAAGAAGCCTGTTTGTTCTATGCCTTGCTTAGCCTGGACTTTTATATTGGAATGATTAGTTTATGGATCTCACCTGCTCTGTGGCCAATCACAGTATAGCAATCCCTATATAAACCCACAGCTTACTCCATCCTGTGCCTGATTACTCTGGATGTTTCCTTTCTGTTTGCCCTGATCCTCACCATTACTCTGCTGCTCCTGTATACCGACTCCTGCATACGTCTGACTATGATTGATCTTCCACTCCTGTATACATCTGACCATGTTGCTTCTTACTCCTATGAGGTACTATTCCTGCTATTTAATTCCTCATTTACTACTGTTTAAGTACTTTGCCATTGCCTCACCAACTGGACTCCAGATCAGATAACTAGCATTGTTAGAGCAGCACTGGGGAATTGCTCAACTGGCAATTCCCTAACACACCCATCTATGACAGAAAACTGTTTTAGATGAGTTAATAAACTAAGGACCAAACCAGAAAACCTATGGAAAGCAAACAGAAGATAGAATACACAAGCCAGGGTCAAAAACCACTAGAGCATGGGAATAACCAAAAAGAGGAGTAGCAGAAATGAAGGCCATGGTCATATCCAGGAGGTGTCAGATGATGCTAGATCAGAAAGAGAACGGTTAACCAGGAAAACAAGCCAAGGTCAGTTGACCAGAAGAACATCAGTAAAACAGGGGGCGGAAGTGAGCTTAGAGAACACAGAGCCTAGATACAAGAGGAAATCACAGGCACTTAAGCAAAGTCAGTGTCAGGATAAAATACCCCACCTCAGCCCCTGATTGGATGCTGAACCAAACCCCTGATTGGCTCTGCATCCCAAATGCCTGACTGGCCAAACCAGACCTATCCATAGTCCAGATGGTAAGCATAGCAACCTTAAAGTGATGGCTGTCTGATAAATGTAGATGTGTATTTCCCCCAGCAGTGCTGGGAATGACACCCTCTTGGTGGAGACATAGGAGAGCGAATAGTAAGATTCTTGATACTTCCTCTTCTACGATCAGCCATTTTTGCTCCAGTCTTTTCTTGCCCTCAATTCCTGGGACACAAACTAGCTGTCAGTGACCATTGTTGGCCATATTAGCCCTGGCAGGACTGTCACCTGGTCACACAAAATGTAGTTCTCACTTGTAAAATGTCAAACACGATCTGGCATCTGGTTTGTGTTAGACAGACCAGGTACTTTTTAAGGTACAAAATTTTAGAAGGACAGGGGGTGTAGGAGGAAGGAAGTAGCTAGCTTCTTCGCCTGCTCAGTATTCATAGAAATAAATATAGCTAGTAACTTTGTAAAAATAAAGTAAAATATGAGATTTCAAGAAACAAAGGGCCCATAGTTGTGTTTCTAATGTCAGCAACCCGTTTGTACACCACGGTGTAGTCATGGGATGAGTGTGACACCCGCTCTGGGCACATCTCGCCTGACATATTGTAAACAATACAGATGAAGTGAACACTGTGACCTCAGGATGGTACGGTGTTCAGGCGTTACATACTTCGAAGCTTTTACATGACTTCGCTCATCCCTTTGTTTTGGCCTCTGGGCACACTCACCGTCTCTAGGTTTACTTAAACAATGTCAAGAAATGCAGAATCTTCTCTAAGGTCCAGCCAAGCCCCTAACTATATACAGCGAGGTCCAAGTTTGGCTATTTTGGCGACTGCGGTTTTTCTTATAGAGTAGCCTGCTTTATTATTAGAAATAGCAAATAATGTAGTAAATACATTCCGAATATAACATTTTATACCTTGAATTTCTCTCCCGATATATTCTCATCACCAAGGAAAGAGATTTCTCCAGGGATGAGACACATAACACCCAGACACCAGGGACAAGTCACTAGACCATTGGACATGAGGGACAAGACACATACTGACTGCACACCAGGGACAAGACACATACTGACTGGACACCAGGGACAAGACATGTAAAGACTGGACGTGAGAGATAAGACACATACTGACTGATCACTAGGGACAAGACACTAGACCATTGGACATCAAGGACAAAACTAGTTATGTAACTAAAAGACACCAAGGATAAGATATATAATGATTGGACATCAGGGACAAGACTCTAAACCACTGGTTGCCAGGGGCAAGAAACATGTTAACAAGACACAAGGGACTAGACACCAATCTACATTGAAAACCAGGGACAAGACAGTAAACCATGGGACACCAGGAACAAGACAGTAAACCATTGGACACCAGGGACAAGACACTAAACCACGGGACACCAGGAACAAGACACTAAACCACGGGACACCAGGGACAAGACACTAAACCACGGGACACCAGGGACAAGACACTAAACCACGGGACACCAGGGACAAGACACTAAACCACGGGACACCAGGGACAAGACACAACGACTGGACATTATGGATAAGAAAATGAACTACTGGACACCAGGGATGAGACACTGAACCACTGGACACCAAGGAAAAGACATCAAGCCTCTGACTTCCATGGACAAGGTAATAAACCACTTGACACCAGGGACAATACATTAAACCACTTCACATCATGAGCAATGTACTAAACCACTATACATCAGGGACAAGACACTGGACCACTGGACACCAGGCCTGGCGCTTTTCCTACTATTATAATTATCAGTGTCCTCATAAATAAGGCAAGACTGTGGTCCCAATCTGTGTACTGCGCTGTGGCATATGTTGTTGCTTCCAGATATGCGCCTGGAAATAAATAATGAATTAGGCTGATCCATTTACTTTCCTCCATTGATCCTGTCATCCTTGGCTCACATGACAGCCCTCCAGTGATTCTGCAGAACATCTACGTCACTTACATGCTGCAATGCCTGGCACAGAGGATGGAGCGCAGAATGTCAAGTACATGTGAACGGTGGAGCACGCCGGGACACGCTGCGAGCACAGCAAGAGCCGCCTCTGCCACTGTGATCCTGAGCTGTCCTCCCAGTCCTCACCCATAATAACATACACAACCTGCACATTACACAGGAGGGTGAAAGTGCAATTTAACCCCTTCTCCAGGCATTTGTAGATCTGCTTCTGGGAAAGCGGGTAACAGCTTGTAAGGTCACCATTATAACAATTAGCACTGTTAGGGGGCACATTGGGTGGCCCTGCTGTAGAGGCACTGTGGTTGTCATGGTTTATCATAGTGAACACTGTGGCCAGTAGTAAGGGAACATAGTTGGCACTGTTGTGGGGCGTTACAGTTGTTATCACTATGGGAACACTGTAGTTGGCACTGTTGTAGGGGTGTTACAGTTGGGAGCACTGTAATTGGCACTGTTCTGTGGTGCTACAGTTACTGTAGTTGGCACTGTTGTAGGGCGCTATGGTTGTTATTGCTATGGGAGCACTGTAGTTGGCCCTTTTGTGGTGCGCTACAGTTTTTGACACTATTGGAGTACTGTAGTTGGCACTGTTCTGTGGTGCTACAGTTGTTATCGCTATGGGAACACTGCAGTTGGCACTTGTGGGGTTCTACAGTTGTTATCACTATAGGAGTACTGTAGTTGGCACTGTTGTGGGGCGCTGTGGTTATCACTATTGGAGTAGTTGGCACTGTTGTAGGGCGCTGTGGTTATCACTATAGGAGTACTGTAGTTGGCACTGTTGTAGGGCGCTGTGGTTATCACTATTGGAGTAGTTGGCACTGTTGTAGGGCACTGTGGTTATCACTATAGGAGTACTGTAGTTGGCACTGTTGTAGGGCGCTGTGGTTATCACTATTGGAGTAGTTGGCACTGTTGTAGGGCGCTGTGGTTATCACTATAGGAGTACTGTAGTTGGCACTGTTGTAGGGCGCTGTGGTTATCACTATAGGAGCACTGTAGTTGGCACTGTTGTAGGGCGCTGTGGTTATCACTATAGGAGCACTGTAGTTGGCACTGTTGTAGGGCGCTGTGGTTATTACTATAGGAGCACTGTAGTTGGCACTGTTGTGGGGTGCTGTGGTTATCACTGTAGGAGCACTGTAGTTGGCACTGTTGTAGGGCGCTGTGGTTATCACTATAGGAGTACTGTAGTTGACACTGTTGTAGGGCGCTGTGGTTGTCACTATAGGAGTACTGTAGTTGGCACTGTGGTTATCACTATAGGAGTACTGTAGTTGGCACTGTTGTAGGGCGCTGTGGTTATCACTATAGGAGTACTGTAGTTGGCACTGTTGTAGGGCGCTGTGGTTGTTATCACTGTAGGAGTACTGTAGTTGGCACTGTTGTAGGGCGCTGTGGTTGTTATCACTGTAGGAGTACTGTAGTTGGCGCTGTGGTTATCACTATAGGAGTACTGTAGTTGGCACTGTTGTAGGGCGCTGTGGTTATCACTATAGGAGTACTGTAGTTGACACTGTTGTAGGGCGCTGTGGTTGTCACTATAGGAGTACTGTAGTTGGCACTGTGGTTATCACTATAGGAGTACTGTAGTTGGCACTGTTGTAGGGCGCTGTGGTTATCACTATAGGAGTACTGTAGTTGGCACTGTTGTAGGGCGCTGTGGTTGTTATTACTGTAGGAGTACTGTAGTTGGCACTGTTGTAGGGCGCTGTGGTTATCACTATATGAGCACTGTAGTTGGCACTGTTGTGGGGTGCTGTGGTTATCACTATAGGAGTACTGTAGTTGGCACTGTTGTAGGGCGCTGTGGTTATCACTATAGGAGCACTGTAGTTGGCACTGTTGTGGGGCGCTGTGGTTATCACTATAGGAGTACTGTAGTTGGCACTGTTGTAGGGCGCTGTGGTTATCACTATAGGAGCACTGTAGTTGGCACTGTTGTGGGGCGCTGTGGTTATCACTATAGGAGTACAGTAGTTGGCACTGTTGTAGGGCGCTGTGGTTATCACTATAGGAGTACTGTAGTTGGCACTGTTGTAGGGCGCTGTGGTTATCACTATAGGAGCACTGTAGTTGGCACTGTTGTAGGGCGCTGTGGTTATCACTATAGGAGCACTGTAGTTGGCACTGTTGTGGGGCGCTGTGGTTGTTATCACTGTAGGAGTACTATAGTTGGCACTGTTGTGGGGCGCTGTGGTTGTTATCACTGTAGGAGCACTGTAGTTGGCGCTGTGGTTATCACTATAGGAGCACTGTAGTTGGCACTGTTGTAGGGCGCTGTGGTTATCACTATAGGAGCACTGTAGTTGGCACTGTTGTAGGGCGCTGTGGTTATCACTGTAGGAGTACTGTAGTTGGCACTGTTGTAGGGCGCTGTGGTTGTTATCACTGTAGGAGTACTGTAGTTGGCACTGTTGTAGGGCGCTGTGGTTGTTATCACTGTAGGAGTACTGTAGTTGGCACTGTTGTAGGGCGCTGTGGTTATCACTATAGGAGCACTGTAGTTGGCACTGTTGTGGGGCGCTGTGGTTATCACTGTAGGAGTACTATAGTTGGCACTGTTGTGGGGCGCTGTGGTTCTTATCACTGTAGGAGCACTGTAGTTGGCGCTGTGGTTATCACTATAGGAGCACTGTAGTTGGCACTGTTGTAGGGCGCTGTGGTTATCACTATAGGAGCACTGTAGTTGGCACTGTTGTAGGGCGCTGTGGTTATCACTATAGGAGCACTGTAGTTGGCACTGTTGTAGGGCGCTGTGGTTATCACTGTAGGAGTACTGTAGTTGGCACTGTTGTAGGGCGCTGTGGTTGTTATCACTGTAGGAGTACTGTAGTTGGCACTGTTGTAGGGCGCTGTGGTTGTTATCACTGTAGGAGTACTGTAGTTGGCACTGTTGTAGGGCGCTGTGGTTGTTATCACTGTAGGAGTACTGTAGTTGGCGCTGTGGTTATCACTATAGGAGCACTGTAGTTGGCACTGTTGTAGAGCGCTGTGGTTATCACTATAGGAGTACTGTAGTTGGCACTGTTGTAGGGCGCTGTGGTTGTTATCACTATAGGAGCACTGTAGTTGGCACTGTTGTAGGGCGCTGTGGTTATCACTATAGGAGCACTGTAGTTGGCACTGTTGTAGGGCGCTGTGGTTATCACTATAGGAGCACTGTAGTTGGCACTGTTGTAGGGCGCTGTGGTTATCACTGTAGGAGTACTGTAGTTGGCACTGTTGTAGGGCGCTGTGGTTGTTATCACTGTAGGAGTACTGTAGTTGGCACTGTTGTAGGGCGCTGTGGTTATCACTATAGGAGCACTGTAGTTGGCACTGTAGTGGGACGCTGTGGTTGTTATCACTGTAGGAGTACTGTAGTTGGCGCTGTGGTTATCACTATAGGAGTACTGTAGTTGGCACTGTTGTAGGGCACTGTGGTTGTTATCACTGTAGGAGTACTGTAGTTGGCACTGGTTATCACTATAGGAGTACTGTAGTTGGCACTGTTGTAGGGCGCTGTGGTTGTTATCACTGTAGGAGTACTGTAGTTGGCACTGTTGTAGGGCACTGTGGTTGTTATCACTGTAGGAGTACAGTAGTTTGCACTGTTGTAGGGCGCTGTGGTTGTTATCACTGTAGGAGTACTGTAGTTGGCGCTGTGGTTATCACTATAGGAGTACTGTAGTTGGCACTGTTGTAGGGCGCTGTGGTTATCACTATAGGAGTACTGTAGTTGGCACTGTTGTAGGGCGCTGTGGTTATCACTATAGGAGTACTGTAGTTGGTACTGTTGTAGGGCGCTGTGGTTATCACTATAGGAGCACTGTAGTTGGCACTGTTGTAGGGCGCTGTGGTTATCACTATAGGAGCACTGTAGTTGGCACTGTTGTAGGGCGCTGTGGTTATCACTATAGGAGCACTGTAGTTGGCACTGTTGTAGGGTGCTGTGGTTATCACTATAGGAGTACTGTAGTTGGCACTGTTGTAGGGCGCTGTGGTTATCACTATAGGAGTACTGTAGTTGACACTGTTGTAGGGCGCTGTGGTTATCACTATAGGAGTACTGTAGTTGGCACTGTTGTAGGGCGCTGTGGTTATCACTATAGGAGCACTGTAGTTGGCACTGTTGTGGGGCGCTGTGGTTATCACTATAGGAGTACTGTAGTTGGCACTGTTGTAGGGCGCTGTGGTTGTTATCACTGTAGGAGTACTGTAGTTGGCACTGTTGTAGGGCGCTGTGGTTGTTATCACTGTAGGAGTACTGTAGTTGGCACTGTGGTTATCACTATAGGAGTACTGTAGTTGGCACTGTTGTAGGGCGCTGTGGTTGTTATCACTGTAGGAGTACTGTAGTTGGCACTGTGCTTATCACTATAGGAGTACTGTAGTTGGCACTGTTGTAGGGCGCTGTGGTTATCACTATAGGAGTACTGTAGTTGGCACTGTTGTAGGGCGCTGTGGTTATCACTATAGGAGCACTGTAGTTGGCACTGTTGTAGGGCGCTGTGGTTATCACTATAGGAGTACTGTAGTTGGCACTGTTGTACGGCGCTGTGGTTATCACTATAGGAGTACTGTAGTTGGCACTGTTGTAGGGCGCTGTGGTTATCACTATAGGAGCACTGTAGTTGGCACTGTTGTGGGGCGCTGTGGTTATCACTATAGGAGTACAGTAGTTGGCACTGTTGTAGGGCGCTGTGGTTATCACTATAGGAGTACTGTAGTTGGCACTGTTGTAGGGCGCTGTGGTTATCACTATAGGAGTACTGTAGTTGGCACTGTTGTAGGGCGCTGTGGTTATTATCACTATAGGAGCACTGTAGTTGGCACTGTTGTAGGGAGCTGTGGTTATCACTATAGGAGCACTGTAGTTGGCACTGTTGTAGGGCGCTGTGGTTATCACTATAGGAGCACTGTAGTTGGCACTGTTGTAGGGCGCTGTGGTTATCACTGTAGGAGTACTGTAGTTGGCACTGTTGTAGGGCACTGTGGTTATCACTATAGGAGTACTGTAGTTGGCACTGTTGTAGGGCGCTGTGGTTATCACTATAGGAGCACTGTAGTTGGCACTGTTGTGGGGCGCTGTGGTTGTTATCACTGTAGGAGTACTGTAGTTGGCACTGTTGTGGTGCGCTGTGGTTGTTATCACTGTAGGAGTACTGTAGTTGTCACTGTTGTAGGGCGCTGTGGTTGTCACTATAGGAGTACTGTAGTTGGCACTGTGGTTATCACTATAGGAGTACTGTAGTTGGCACTGTTGTAGGGTGCTGTGGTTATCACTATAGGAGTACTGTAGTTGGCACTGTTGTAGGGCGCTGTGGTTATCACTATAGGAGTACTGTAGTTGGCACTGTTGTAGGGCGCTGTGGTTATCACTATAGGAGTACTGTAGTTGGCACTGTGGTTATCACTATAGGAGTACTGTAGTTGGCACTGTTGTAGGGCACTGTGGTTGTTATCACTGTAGGAGTACTGTAGTTGGCACTGGTTATCACTATAGGAGTACTGTAGTTGGCACTGTTGTAGGGCGCTGTGGTTGTTATCACTGTAGGAGTACTGTAGTTGGCGCTGTGGTTATCACTATAGGAGTACTGTAGTTGGCACTGTTGTAGGGCGCTGTGGTTATCACTATAGGAGTACTGTAGTTGGCACTGTTGTAGGGCGCTGTGGTTGTTATCACTGTAGGAGTACTGTAGTTGGCGCTGTGGTTATCACTATAGGAGTACTGTAGTTGGCACTGTTGTAGGGCACTGTGGTTGTTATCACTGTAGGAGTACTGTAGTTGGCACTGTGCTTATCACTATAGGAGTACTGTAGTTGGCACTGTTGTAGGGCGCTGTGGTTATCACTATAGGAGCACTGTAGTTGGCACTGTTGTAGGGCGCTGTGGTTATCACTATAGGAGTACTGTAGTTGGCACTGTTGTAGGGCGCTGTGGTTATCACTATAGGAGTACTGTAGTTGGCACTGTTGTAGGGCGCTGTGGTTGTTATCACTGTAGGAGTACTGTAGTTGGCACTGTGCTTATCACTATAGGAGTACTGTAGTTGGCACTGTTGTAGGGCGCTGTGGTTATCACTGTAGGAGTACTGTAGTTGGCACTGTTGTAGGGCGCTGTGGTTGTTATCACTGTAGGAGTACTGTAGTTGGCACTGTTGTAGGGCGCTGTGGTTGTTATCACTGTAGGAGTACTGTAGTTGGCACTGTTGTAGGGCGCTGTGGTTATCACTATAGGAGCATTGTAGTTGGCACTGTTGTGGGGCGCTGTGGTTATCACTGTAGGAGTACTATAGTTGGCACTGTTGTGGGGCGCTGTGGTTGTTATCACTGTAGGAGCACTGTAGTTGGCGCTGTGGTTATCACTATAGGAGCACTGTAGTTGGCACTGTTGTAGGGCGCTGTGGTTATCACTATAGGAGCACTGTAGTTGGCACTGTTGTAGGGCGCTGTGGTTATCACTATAGGAGCACTGTAGTTGGCACTGTTGTAGGGCGCTGTGGTTATCACTGTAGGAGTACTGTAGTTGGCACTGTTGTAGGGCGCTGTGGTTGTTATCACTGTAGGAGTACTGTAGTTGGCACTGTTGTAGGGCGCTGTGGTTGTTATCACTGTAGGAGTACTGTAGTTGGCACTGTTGTAGGGCGCTGTGGTTGTTATCACTGTAGGAGTACTGTAGTTGGCGCTGTGGTTATCACTATAGGAGCACTGTAGTTGGCACTGTTGTAGAGCGCTGTGGTTATCACTATAGGAGTACTGTAGTTGGCACTGTTGTAGGGCGCTGTGGTTGTTATCACTATAGGAGCACTGTAGTTGGCACTGTTGTAGGGCGCTGTGGTTATCACTATAGGAGCACTGTAGTTGGCACTGTTGTAGGGCGCTGTGGTTATCACTATAGGAGCACTGTAGTTGGCACTGTTGTAGGGCGCTGTGGTTATCACTGTAGGAGTACTGTAGTTGGCACTGTTGTAGGGCGCTGTGGTTGTTATCACTGTAGGAGTACTGTAGTTGGCACTGTTGTAGGGCGCTGTGGTTATCACTATAGGAGCACTGTAGTTGGCACTGTAGTGGGACGCTGTGGTTGTTATCACTGTAGGAGTACTGTAGTTGGCGCTGTGGTTATCACTATAGGAGTACTGTAGTTGGCACTGTTGTAGGGCACTGTGGTTGTTATCACTGTAGGAGTACTGTAGTTGGCACTGGTTATCACTATAGGAGTACTGTAGTTGGCACTGTTGTAGGGCGCTGTGGTTGTTATCACTGTAGGAGTACTGTAGTTGGCACTGTTGTAGGGCACTGTGGTTGTTATCACTGTAGGAGTACAGTAGTTGGCACTGTTGTAGGGCGCTGTGGTTATCACTATAGGAGCACTGTAGTTGGCACTGTTGTAGGGCGCTGTGGTTATCACTGTAGGAGTACTGTAGTTGGCACTGTTGTAGGGCACTGTGGTTATCACTATAGGAGTACTGTAGTTGGCACTGTTGTAGGGCGCTGTGGTTATCACTATAGGAGCACTGTAGTTGGCACTGTTGTGGGGCGCTGTGGTTGTTATCACTGTAGGAGTACTGTAGTTGGCACTGTTGTGGTGCGCTGTGGTTGTTATCACTGTAGGAGTACTGTAGTTGTCACTGTTGTAGGGCGCTGTGGTTGTCACTATAGGAGTACTGTAGTTGGCACTGTGGTTATCACTATAGGAGTACTGTAGTTGGCACTGTTGTAGGGTGCTGTGGTTATCACTATAGGAGTACTGTAGTTGGCACTGTTGTAGGGCGCTGTGGTTATCACTATAGGAGTACTGTAGTTGGCACTGTTGTAGGGCGCTGTGGTTATCACTATAGGAGTACTGTAGTTGGCACTGTGGTTATCACTATAGGAGTACTGTAGTTGGCACTGTTGTAGGGCACTGTGGTTGTTATCACTGTAGGAGTACTGTAGTTGGCACTGGTTATCACTATAGGAGTACTGTAGTTGGCACTGTTGTAGGGCGCTGTGGTTGTTATCACTGTAGGAGTACTGTAGTT
Source organism: Leptodactylus fallax (assembly GCA_947044405.1). Classification (NCBI taxonomy): domain Eukaryota; kingdom Metazoa; phylum Chordata; class Amphibia; order Anura; family Leptodactylidae; genus Leptodactylus; species Leptodactylus fallax. The sequence continues at coordinate 124,425 of CAMRHE010000986.1, read as the reverse complement.
GGCGCTGTGGTTATCACTATAGGAGTACTGTAGTTGGCACTGTTGTAGGGCGCTGTGGTTATCACTATAGGAGTACTGTAGTTGGCACTGTTGTAGGGCGCTGTGGTTGTTATCACTGTAGGAGTACTGTAGTTGGCGCTGTGGTTATCACTATAGGAGTACTGTAGTTGGCACTGTTGTAGGGCACTGTGGTTGTTATCACTGTAGGAGTACTGTAGTTGGCACTGTGCTTATCACTATAGGAGTACTGTAGTTGGCACTGTTGTAGGGCGCTGTGGTTATCACTATAGGAGCACTGTAGTTGGCACTGTTGTAGGGCGCTGTGGTTATCACTATAGGAGTACTGTAGTTGGCACTGTTGTAGGGCGCTGTGGTTATCACTATAGGAGTACTGTAGTTGGCACTGTTGTAGGGCGCTGTGGTTGTTATCACTGTAGGAGTACTGTAGTTGGCACTGTGCTTATCACTATAGGAGTACTGTAGTTGGCACTGTTGTAGGGCGCTGTGGTTATCACTGTAGGAGTACTGTAGTTGGCACTGTTGTAGGGCGCTGTGGTTGTTATCACTGTAGGAGTACTGTAGTTGGCACTGTTGTAGGGCGCTGTGGTTGTTATCACTGTAGGAGTACTGTAGTTGGCACTGTTGTAGGGCGCTGTGGTTATCACTATAGGAGCACTGTAGTTGGCACTGTTGTGGGGCGCTGTGGTTATCACTGTAGGAGTACTATAGTTGGCACTGTTGTGGGGCGCTGTGGTTGTTATCACTGTAGGAGCACTGTAGTTGGCGCTGTGGTTATCACTATAGGAGCACTGTAGTTGGCACTGTTGTAGGGCGCTGTGGTTATCACTATAGGAGCACTGTAGTTGGCACTGTTGTAGGGCGCTGTGGTTATCACTATAGGAGCACTGTAGTTGGCACTGTTGTAGGGCGCTGTGGTTATCACTGTAGGAGTACTGTAGTTGGCACTGTTGTAGGGCGCTGTGGTTGTTATCACTGTAGGAGTACTGTAGTTGGCACTGTTGTAGGGCGCTGTGGTTGTTATCACTGTAGGAGTACTGTAGTTGGCACTGTTGTAGGGCGCTGTGGTTGTTATCACTGTAGGAGTACTGTAGTTGGCGCTGTGGTTATCACTATAGGAGCACTGTAGTTGGCACTGTTGTAGAGCGCTGTGGTTATCACTATAGGAGTACTGTAGTTGGCACTGTTGTAGGGCGCTGTGGTTGTTATCACTATAGGAGCACTGTAGTTGGCACTGTTGTAGGGCGCTGTGGTTATCACTATAGGAGCACTGTAGTTGGCACTGTTGTAGGGCGCTGTGGTTATCACTATAGGAGCACTGTAGTTGGCACTGTTGTAGGGCGCTGTGGTTATCACTGTAGGAGTACTGTAGTTGGCACTGTTGTAGGGCGCTGTGGTTGTTATCACTGTAGGAGTACTGTAGTTGGCACTGTTGTAGGGCGCTGTGGTTATCACTATAGGAGCACTGTAGTTGGCACTGTAGTGGGACGCTGTGGTTGTTATCACTGTAGGAGTACTGTAGTTGGCGCTGTGGTTATCACTATAGGAGTACTGTAGTTGGCACTGTTGTAGGGCACTGTGGTTGTTATCACTGTAGGAGTACTGTAGTTGGCACTGGTTATCACTATAGGAGTACTGTAGTTGGCACTGTTGTAGGGCGCTGTGGTTGTTATCACTGTAGGAGTACTGTAGTTGGCACTGTTGTAGGGCACTGTGGTTGTTATCACTGTAGGAGTACAGTAGTTTGCACTGTTGTAGGGCGCTGTGGTTGTTATCACTGTAGGAGTACTGTAGTTGGCGCTGTGGTTATCACTATAGGAGTACTGTAGTTGGCACTGTTGTAGGGCGCTGTGGTTATCACTATAGGAGTACTGTAGTTGGCACTGTTGTAGGGCGCTGTGGTTATCACTATAGGAGTACTGTAGTTGGTACTGTTGTAGGGCGCTGTGGTTATCACTATAGGAGCACTGTAGTTGGCACTGTTGTAGGGCGCTGTGGTTATCACTATAGGAGCACTGTAGTTGGCACTGTTGTAGGGCGCTGTGGTTATCACTATAGGAGCACTGTAGTTGGCACTGTTGTAGGGTGCTGTGGTTATCACTATAGGAGTACTGTAGTTGGCACTGTTGTAGGGCGCTGTGGTTATCACTATAGGAGTACTGTAGTTGACACTGTTGTAGGGCGCTGTGGTTATCACTATAGGAGTACTGTAGTTGGCACTGTTGTAGGGCGCTGTGGTTATCACTATAGGAGCACTGTAGTTGGCACTGTTGTGGGGCGCTGTGGTTATCACTATAGGAGTACTGTAGTTGGCACTGTTGTAGGGCGCTGTGGTTGTTATCACTGTAGGAGTACTGTAGTTGGCACTGTTGTAGGGCGCTGTGGTTGTTATCACTGTAGGAGTACTGTAGTTGGCACTGTGGTTATCACTATAGGAGTACTGTAGTTGGCACTGTTGTAGGGCGCTGTGGTTGTTATCACTGTAGGAGTACTGTAGTTGGCACTGTGCTTATCACTATAGGAGTACTGTAGTTGGCACTGTTGTAGGGCGCTGTGGTTATCACTATAGGAGTACTGTAGTTGGCACTGTTGTAGGGCGCTGTGGTTATCACTATAGGAGCACTGTAGTTGGCACTGTTGTAGGGCGCTGTGGTTATCACTATAGGAGTACTGTAGTTGGCACTGTTGTAGGGCGCTGTGGTTATCACTATAGGAGTACTGTAGTTGGCACTGTTGTAGGGCGCTGTGGTTATCACTATAGGAGCACTGTAGTTGGCACTGTTGTGGGGCGCTGTGGTTATCACTATAGGAGTACAGTAGTTGGCACTGTTGTAGGGCGCTGTGGTTATCACTATAGGAGTACTGTAGTTGGCACTGTTGTAGGGCGCTGTGGTTATCACTATAGGAGTACTGTAGTTGGCACTGTTGTAGGGCGCTGTGGTTATTATCACTATAGGAGCACTGTAGTTGGCACTGTTGTAGGGAGCTGTGGTTATCACTATAGGAGCACTGTAGTTGGCACTGTTGTAGGGCGCTGTGGTTATCACTATAGGAGCACTGTAGTTGGCACTGTTGTAGGGCGCTGTGGTTATCACTGTAGGAGTACTGTAGTTGGCACTGTTGTAGGGCACTGTGGTTATCACTATAGGAGTACTGTAGTTGGCACTGTTGTAGGGCGCTGTGGTTATCACTATAGGAGCACTGTAGTTGGCACTGTTGTGGGGCGCTGTGGTTGTTATCACTGTAGGAGTACTGTAGTTGGCACTGTTGTGGTGCGCTGTGGTTGTTATCACTGTAGGAGTACTGTAGTTGTCACTGTTGTAGGGCGCTGTGGTTGTCACTATAGGAGTACTGTAGTTGGCACTGTGGTTATCACTATAGGAGTACTGTAGTTGGCACTGTTGTAGGGTGCTGTGGTTATCACTATAGGAGTACTGTAGTTGGCACTGTTGTAGGGCGCTGTGGTTATCACTATAGGAGTACTGTAGTTGGCACTGTTGTAGGGCGCTGTGGTTATCACTATAGGAGTACTGTAGTTGGCACTGTGGTTATCACTATAGGAGTACTGTAGTTGGCACTGTTGTAGGGCACTGTGGTTGTTATCACTGTAGGAGTACTGTAGTTGGCACTGGTTATCACTATAGGAGTACTGTAGTTGGCACTGTTGTAGGGCGCTGTGGTTGTTATCACTGTAGGAGTACTGTAGTTGGCGCTGTGGTTATCACTATAGGAGTACTGTAGTTGGCACTGTTGTAGGGCGCTGTGGTTATCACTATAGGAGTACTGTAGTTGGCACTGTTGTAGGGCGCTGTGGTTGTTATCACTGTAGGAGTACTGTAGTTGGCGCTGTGGTTATCACTATAGGAGTACTGTAGTTGGCACTGTTGTAGGGCACTGTGGTTGTTATCACTGTAGGAGTACTGTAGTTGGCACTGTGCTTATCACTATAGGAGTACTGTAGTTGGCACTGTTGTAGGGCGCTGTGGTTATCACTATAGGAGCACTGTAGTTGGCACTGTTGTAGGGCGCTGTGGTTATCACTATAGGAGTACTGTAGTTGGCACTGTTGTAGGGCGCTGTGGTTATCACTATAGGAGTACTGTAGTTGGCACTGTTGTAGGGCGCTGTGGTTGTTATCACTGTAGGAGTACTGTAGTTGGCACTGTGCTTATCACTATAGGAGTACTGTAGTTGGCACTGTTGTAGGGCGCTGTGGTTGTTATCACTGTAGGAGTACTGTAGTTGGCACTGTTGTAGGGCGCTGTGGTTATCACTATAGGAGTACTGTAGTTGGCACTGTTGTAGGGCGCTGTGGTTATCACTATAGGAGTACTGTAGTTGGCACTGTTGTAGGGCGCTGTGGTTATCACTATAGGAGCACTGTAGTTGGCACTGTTGTGGGGCGCTGTGGTTGTTATCACTGTAGGAGTACTGTAGTTGGCACTGTGGTTATCACTATAGGAGTACTGTAGTTGGCACTGTTGTAGGGCGCTGTGGTTGTCACTATAGGAGTACTGTAGTTGGCACTGTGGTTATCACTATAGGAGTACTGTAGTTGGCACTGTTGTAGGGCGCTGTGGTTATCACTATAGGAGTACTGTAGTTGGCACTGTTGTAGGGTGCTGTGGTTATCACTATAGGAGTACTGTAGTTGGCACTGTTGTAGGGCGCTGTGGTTATCACTATAGGAGTACTGTAGTTGGCACTGTTGTAGGGCGCTGTGGTTATCACTATAGGAGTACTGTAGTTGGCACTGTTGTAGGGTGCTGTGGTTATCACTATAGGAGTACTGTAGTTGGCACTGTTGTAGGGCGCTGTGGTTATCACTATAGGTGTACTGTAGTTGGCACTGTTGTAGGGTGCTGTGGTTATCACTATAGGAGTACTGTAGTTGGCACTGTTGTAGGGCGCTGTGGTTATCACTATAGCAGTACTGTAGTTGGCACTGTTGTAGGGCGCTGTGGTTATCACTATAGGAGTACTGTAGTTGGCGCTGTGGTTATCACTATAGCAGTACTGTAGTTGGCACTGTTGTAGGGCGCTGTGGTTATCACTATAGCAGTACTGTAGTTGGCACTGTTGTAGGGCGCTGTGGTTATCACTATAGGAGTACTGTAGTTGGCGCTGTGGTTATCACTATAGGAGTACTGTAGTTGGCGCTGTGGTTATCACTATAGCAGTACTGTAGTTGGCACTGTTGTAGGGCACTGTGGTTATCACTATAGGAGTACTGTAGTTGGCACTGTTGTAGGGCGCTGTGGTTATCACTATAGGAGTACTGTAGTTGGCACTGTTGTAGGGTGCTGTGGTTATCACTATAGGAGTACTGTAGTTGGCACTGTTCTTTGGTGCTTCAGTTGAACACTATTATGAGTGTTCTGTGTCTGAGCAGGTTAATATATTTTAGTGAGGAGCCTCTCCTCATTCTGTGCTTAGGAGTCCAGTGGGCGTTCCTATCAGTGGTTAACAGCCTCTGCTCCATGTGCATACAGATATAGCTGCCAGTCACTGAGTAGAACCGCCCCCTGGACTCCTAAACTTATAAACAGCAGGGATTTCAATGAATCAAACACAAGTACAGCAGAGTGTTTCCCTCTCTAGATCAGTCTGCTCTAGAACAGGCCACCTGCAGAGCGGACTGCACATTCCACGTCACAGGTCCCTTTAAGAGCCGCAGGTTATACCGCACAGATGTCTGCCTTTATTTAGTTGCTATGGGCTGTAAATATCCTTCCCATCAGTGATGTCGGTCCTGGTACAGACGTTGTACATCGGAAATATAGATGGCGCCGTCTGCTGCAATCTCAGGCTTGATTTTCCCATCTTCATAAAACATTCAGGGCACTAGAGAGGCCGCGCGGGGTGTAATATACTGTCCTAAAAACACAGGAATGGCGAATACGTGAGAAATCTGACCGCTGCTATAAGGACACAGCCGTGTATACAGCCCCCCATATACTAGGCACTGTATACTGAATTGTATCACTCTGTATACTGAACTGTATCACTCTGTATATTGGACTATATCACACTGTATACTGGACTATATCTCACTGTATACTGTATTATATCACACTGTGAACTGAATTATATCACTCTCTATACTGGATTATATCACACTGTATATTGGACTATATCACACTGTATACTGAAATATATCTCACTGTATACTGGATTATATCTCACTGTATACTGGACTATATCACACTGTATACTGGACTATATCACTCTGTATACTGGACTATATCACTCTGTATACTGGACTATATCACACTGTATACTGGACTATATCACACTGTATACTGGATTATATCTCACTGTATACTGGACTATATCACACTGTATACTGGACTATATCACTCTGTATACTGGACTATATCACACTGTATACTGGATTATATCTCACTGTATACTGGATTATATCACACTGTATACTGGATTATATCACACTGTATACTGGACTATATCACACTGTATACTGAAATATATCTCACTGTATACTGGACTATATCTCACTGTATACTGGATTATATCACACTGTATACTGGACTATATCACACTGTATACTGAAATATATCTCACTGTATACTGGACTATATCTCACTGTATACTGGATTATATCACACTGTATACTGGATTATATCACTGTATACTGGACTATATCTCACTGTATACTGGACTATATCACTCTGTATACTGGACTATATCACTCTGTATACTGGATTATATCACACTGTATACTGGACTACATCACACTGTATACTGGACTATATCACACTGTATACTGGACTACATCACACTGTATACTGGACTATATCACTCTGTATACAGGATTACATCACACTGTATACTGGACTATATCACACTGTATACTGGATTATATCACACTGTATACTGGACTACATCACACTGTATACTGGACTATATCACACTGTATACTGGACTACATCACACTGTATACTGGACTATATCACTCTGTATACAGGATTACATCACACTGTATACTGGACTATATCACACTGTATATTGGACTATATCACACTGTATACTGAAATATATCTCACTGTATACTGGATTATATCTCACTGTATACTGGACTATATCACACTGTATACTGGATTATATCTCACTGTATACTGGACTATATCACACTGTATACTGGACTATATCACACTGTATACTGGACTATATCACTCTGTATACTGGATTATATCTCACTGTATACTGGACTATATCACACTGTATACTGGACTATATCACACTGTATACTGAAATATATCTCACTGTATACTGGACTATATCACACTGTATACTGGATTATATCTCACTGTATACTGGACTATATCACACTGTATACTGGACTATATCACACTGTATACTGAAATATATCTCACTGTATACTGGACTATATCTCACTGTATACTGGATTATATCACACTGTATACTGGATTATATCACTGTATACTGGACTATATCTCACTGTATACTGGACTATATCACACTGTATACTGGACTATATCACTCTGTATACTGGACTATATTACACTGTATACTGGATTATATCACACTGTATACTGGACTATATCACTCTGTATACTGGACTATATCACACTGTATACTGGACTACATCACACTGTATACTGGACTACATCACACTGTATACTGGACTATATCACTCTGTATACTGGAATATATCTCACTGTATACTGGACTACATCACACTGTATACTGGACTATATCACTCTGTATACAGGATTACATCACACTGTATACTGGACTACATCACACTGTATACTGGACTATATTACACTGTATACTGGACTATATCACTCTGTATACTGGAATATATCTCACTGTATACTGGACTACATCACACTGTATACTGGACTATATCACTCTGTATACTGGACTATATTACACTGTATACTGGATTATATCACACTGTATACTGGACTATATCACTCTGTATACTGGACTATATCACTCTGTATACTGGATTATATCACACTGTATACTGGACTACATCACACTGTATACTGGACTATATCACTCTGTATACTGGAATATATCTCACTGTATACTGGACTATATCACACTGTATACTGGACTATATCACTCTGTATACTGGACTATATTACACTGTATACTGGATTATATCACACTGTATACTGGACTATATCACTCTGTATACTGGACTATATCACTCTGTATACTGGATTATATCACACTGTATACTGGACTACATCACACTGTATACTGGACTATATCACTCTGTATACTGGAATATATCTCACTGTATACTGGACTATATCTCACTGTATACTGGACTATATCATACTGGACTACATCACACTGTATACTGGACTATATCTCACTGTATATTGGACTATATCACACTGTATACTGGACTATATCACACTGTATACTGGACTATATCACACTGTATACTTGACTATATCACACTGTATACTGGACTATATCACACTGTATACTGGACTATATCTCACTGTATACTGGACTATATCTCACTGTATACTGGACTATATCACACTGTATACTGGACTATATTACACTGTATACTGGACTATATCTCACTGTATACTGGACTATATCACTCTGTATACTGGATTATATCACACTGTATATTGGACTATATCACACTGTATACTGGACTATATCACACTGTATACTGGACTATATCACACTGTATACTTGACTATATCACACTGTATACTTGACTATATCACACTGTATACTGGACTATATCACTCTGTATACTGGACTATATCACACTGTATACTGGATTATATCACACTGTATACTGGACTATATCACTCTGTATACAGGATTACATCACACTGTATACTGGACTACATCACACTGTATACTGGACTATATCACTCTGTATACTGGAATATATCTCACTGTATACTGGACTATATCACACTGTATACTGGACTATATTACACTGTATACAGGACTAAAGCACTGAGTGGTCTGCAGAGCATTGCACTAACCCAGATCTAATAGAATATCACACCAAGAGGTCACAGGAAACACAAGACAATGTATAGACTATTTATAGAGATGTTACTGCTGGGAGGAGCTAAAGACACCAAAAATACAACACAACAACTATCTATCTATCTATCTCATATCTATCTCATATCTATCTATCCCATATCTATCTATCTCATATCTATCTATCTCATATCTATCTATCTATCTATCTATCTATCTATCTCATCACTATCTATCTATCTATCTATCTATCTATCTATCCATATCTATCTATCTCATATCTATCTATCCCATATCTATCTATCTCAATCTATCTATCTCATATCTATCTATCTATCTATCTATCTATCTATCTCATATCTATCTATCTACTATCTATCTCATATCTATCTCAATCTATCTATCTCTCATATCTATCTCATATCTATCTCATATCTATCTCATATCTATCTCATATCTATCTCATATCTATCTATCTATCTATCTCATATCTATCTATCTATCTCATATCTATCTATCTACAATATCTATCTATCTCATATCTATCTATCTCATATCTATCTATCTATCTACTCTCTCTCATATCTATCTATCTATCTCTCTCATATCTATCTATCTATCTCATATCTATCTATCTCATATCTATCTATCTCATCATCTATCTATCTATCTACATCTATCTATCTATCTCATATCTATCTATCTCATATCTATCTATCTATCTCATATCTATCTATCTCAAAATGCAAAAACTAGGTGGCACTCCGTAGAAAATAGTGAAGATTGTGGGTTTATTTCCACATACAAAAATGCAACATTTCAGCTCAAGGCACTTTCTCTCTACTCTAACTATAAATTATCTTTCATTTTTCTAGCTACATACAGGGGCATCACAATAAATTAGAATATCTCTGAAACGTTTATTTCTTTCAGTAATTACATTAATAAAGTGACCTCCTATATTTTCTAGATTCTTTACACACAGAGTCTTCTATTTCAAGTGTTTTATTTCTGTAAATGTTGATTATGGATTACAGGGAATGAAAACCTAAATCTAAGAAAATTAGAATATTGTAAGTTCAGTTCAGTCTTGTAAATTCAGTGTCACCTGCCAAGGTTTCCTGAGCCTTTAAATGGTCCCTCAGTCTGGTTCAGTAGGACACACAATCATGGAAGACGCGGATTATGGATTGTATTACTGAATTACTGAAATGAAGGAATATTTCACAGATATTCTCATTTATTCAGATGCTCCTGTATTTGCTATCTATTTATCTTGTCTATCTATGTATCTATATACATCTTCCATATCTATCCATCATATATGTTTCTATCTCACATATATTACCTGTCTTATTTATCTATCTATCTATCTATCTATCTTCTACAGTCTTTCTTCTCTCTCTCTCTCTCTCCCTCTCCTCTCTTCCTCCGGTGTCCTATTTCCCTGCTGCCTGTCTTGCATCCTTCTGTCTGTAGATATCTTTATGGTCAGGGCTCCCCCTCCCTCCTTTTTCTATCTGGCTGTTGTCCCCCCTCCCTCCCTCCCTCGCTGCCTCCGCATGCTGCTGCAATGTGTCAGCTGCTTTACAGCCAAACTGGTTAGAACTAGAGTTGGAACAGTTTTTGTACGTGTGCAAATTTCCTTTTTGGTGTACGAGCGTGACACACACAAAAAAGTGCACAAACAATGGAGAGTCCAAGAAGGCAGCGCATTCGGCAGTGATGTAATGATGGAGGGCGAGCACACCTGGGTGGCTGCTAAGACTTTGTCATCCTTTATTTATTTACTTCTCATGCTTATATAGCGCCCACATAGACCACAGCGCTTTACAGACCTCCAAAAATTATAGGAAGGGTTTAACATCTTCCACTGACTTCAATGGAGGGTTGGTACTGGAACCTGTCTATTGAGGATAACAGTCGGGGGTTAAGAATTTTTGACAATTTTTTAAAAATAAAATTCATATATTTTTTTTACGACTATAACCTGCAGTTTTCACTCTGACCACTAAGCCTAATAATAGACTGACACTTGCCGATTCTGTAGAGCTTTTCCTTGCAGCAGTCACCTCAGTTACATCGCAGACAATATTACAATATAAAATAACAGTCAATGAAGTAAATGGGAGCTGTGCTGTAGTACCCGCTCCCTACCACTAAACAGTACACGGAGCTATCGGCTTCTGGCTCAGGCCAGCGTATAGAATGGCATCAGAAGTGACCCCGAACAGATGATCCAGTGGGGGGGGGGGGTTCCTGTTGGCCCCCCACCAATCAGATATTATGGGCAACCCCTTTAAATGAACTTGGCAGGGCACTTTGGGCAGGTAAATTCTCAGTCCCGGGTGACAAAGAGCAGTATTCAGCAGAGCCTTCCTCGGCCCACAGTGCAAAAATCCTCCAAGAAGTGATCCGCAACCACGTATAGCACTGCAGCGATACCTCTGGTTATCAGGCTACCTCAGACATGGCATCCCTAAGCAAGCTCTCTTAAGAACAACAGCTGTTGCAGACTCACTGGTCAGACTGAAATCCACTGTCACAGACCAGGCCGGTTTGCTGCTGCAGCTATTCATTAGTCCCATTTAGCTGGGAAGTAACTAAAGACTCCTGAACCCTGGTGCAAACACTCAGCTGTGTAACTTCTTCTCAGTTTCATTCTATTTATACATTTTAGCAGCATTTACATTTCCCTTCCTTCTCCATCTGGCCCAGACCACCCTGAAGATTTCTCCACAACATGTCTTTGCACACCAGCTTCCCCTCATTCCCATCCCCTGTCAGTGCTCCCTACATACTAATCCTTCCCCTCCTGTTGTCCCCCTCAGAATCCCTCCTTACTATATTCTGTTGACCAATTGCTATTTTTTAGGTTATTTTTTTCCTTTCTGACAGTGGAAGGCTGTGTATCATAAATATTCTTACTTCAGAGGGCAGGGAGAATACATTTACAATATACAGAGTGCAGGACATCAAAGGAGATCAAATTAGTTTATCTAGCCCCAGCGTGGTGTGGGTGACCTGTGGGCCCTCCAGGCTTCTGGGCCCAGTGGCAGCTGCGACCACCATAGTTATGCCAGTGCCATTTAGCCTTTAACTCTCTACTGCTCGATAGGTCACTCCCACTGGGTGCACAATGAAGCCCAATATATCCATATTTAATGTAACCTTCCCCCAGTGGAGCCCATCCACACCTATGAACATTGCAGGCCCTTTGCCTAGCTGTAACAATACCCATGTAACATAACTAGCAGTGATCTGTCAAAGGTACAGGACCTGCAAATGTAGCAAAATATTACGCTGCACCCCCAGACCCAGCGGACCTCAGTGAAACCATTACAGTCTGGTCATCACAATATGCAGAATATAATTGTGGCCACTAGAGGGTGCACCTATCTATAAGTCACCTATTAGTTTTGCAGTCTTGCTTTACAACTGCTGTAAAATTATATGCAGAGCAGGTGCTGGGGAGGGTTTGTGCATTATTACACATTACGTGCGCATCATGACCCGAGCAGCTGAATAAATAGGGGCAGCGATGATGATGAGAGACAGTCAAAGTGTACAAGGGTCGATACAAGTCTATAAGTGTCGTGAAGGTAGCCAACTATTCCGGATAATGTTGCTTTTGACTACGTATAGGAGGAAAATGTGAACGGTTCCTACACGACACCATCACTCAAGGCTTATTGGTCTGTGGCGCTGCAATAACAATAAGGGTCGCAGTGGTTGCAGCTGTGACTGGGCCCAGAAGCCAGGGGGCCCAGAGGTCAGCCTCACCACCGTAGGACTGGATAAACTTCTTTGATCTCCTTCATGATTTCCTTTGATGGCTGGCAGTCTGTTATTCCCTTAGCCCTCTGGTACACTGGAGTGAGAAGATTTACAATATATAGCCTTCCACTGTCAGAAAGGCTATGTATTGCTGGTCTGCAGCATATAGTCAAGCAGGGATACTGTGGGGTAGGCTGTGACATAACAAGGGGGCGTGATCACAATATAGGGGGGCGGGAATAATGGGAAGCTTGTGTGCAATAGCTTGTGGAGAAGTCTTCATGGTGGTCTGGGCCAAATAGAGAAGGAAAGGGAAATGGAAATGAAGCTAAAATCTAAGGGCTGATGGTTTTAAGGATAAGTTGCACATGGGGCCCAGGCTCCGCTTTTGCACCAGGGCCTGTGAGCCTTTAGTGACACCCCTAACTGCTGGTCCCCAGAGACATATAGTCGCCAACTGTCCCAAATTTCCTGGGGCATGCCCAATCTTGTGGAAAGAATGCTAGTATATTCAGGCATGTCCTGGGTGTGACTTGCAAAATACCTGGTCGAAAGTGGGCTGTCCAATCCAGATTGGGGGCAGTCTCAGGGGCAGGACATCCCTATTTTACCAACATAGATGTTGGTATGGAGTCAAAGCTAGGCTTTAAGTATAACCTTTTTTTTTTCTTAATTTACACCCATCATAATTCCTGGACAACCCCTTTAAGAAGATATTTTTGTGTGCACCACATTTGATTTCCCTTTCAATACAAGATTATCCTGGTATGGGGTATTTGTGGTGTCTGTCCGCCAGCTTAAAGCGTATACCGCGCTACCTAACGCCGTCTGATCTTATCCCTCCTCCAATCTGTCTGGCACTCGGTACACGGATCTCGCTTCACCTCTTTTCTCCGCCAACTCATGATGTGACACGAAGCGTGTCTGGAGACCCGGCGGTCCTTATCTACACCCATTCACACAGCCGCTGCGGTATACGAGGTGCACGCTCCGCAGCCCTGAGTGTGTCGTTGTAGCACGCGGTGTTTGTGTGTGTGTATGTGTGTGTGTATATTCGCTGGGTGTGTATTTTCTGCCTGCAGTGTTTCATGGTGAACTGGCTTAAACCAGACACAAGAGGAGGAGGAGGCCGAGGGGGGAGCGATGAGAGGCGGGAGAAGGAGGAAAAACAGACGCTGAGGGACAGGAGAGCAGCAGAGGGCTGGAGTCTATTCTGATGTCATGTTTGCAGATCAGATTAACAATGTGCACTTCATGACCCGACTGTAAACGTGTAAAATACTAAAAAAGAAACAAGAAAACACATAAATGCCTTATAAATCCAGAACAGCGCCCCTCTGCTACACCTACACATCACATGCCTGCTGTATCTAGATATCTGCTTCTATACCGTCATATGGACCGACCATGCTGGTATAACCTGGGTATCTCCTGTATATAATTCTATATGTACAGCTGGTATAACCTGGGTATCTCCTGTATATAATTCTATATGTACAGCTGGTATAACCTGGGTATATACTGTATATAATTATATATGTACAGCTGGTATAACCTAGGTATCTCCTGTATATAATTCTATATGTACAGCTGGTATAACCTGGGTATCTCCTGTATATAATTCTATATGTACAGCTGGTATAACCTGGGTATATACTGTATATAATTATATATGTACAGCTGGTATAACCTAGGTATCTCCTGTATATAATTCTATATGTACAGCTGGTATAACCTGGGTATCTCCTGTATATAATTCTATATGTACAGCTGGTATAACCTGGGTATATACTGTATATAATTATATATGTACAGCTGGTATAACCTGGGTATCTCCTGTATATAATTCTATATGTACAGCTGGTATAACCTGGGTATCTCCTGTATATAATTCTATATGTACAGCTGGTATAACCTGGGTATATACTGTATATAATTATATATGTACAGCTGGTATAACCTAGGTATCTCCTGTATATAATTCTATATGTACAGCTGGTATAACCTGGGTATCTCCTGTATATAATTCTATATGTACAGCTGGTATAACCTGGGTATATACTGTATATAATTATATATGTACAGCTGGTATAACCTTGTTTTTGGTTTTTTTTTTTTTTGATGGACAGTAATATTTCAGGTTAATGTGTTTATTGTACTAACATTTCATTGTATATAATTCTATATTTGACAGCTGTTTTGTTTTTTTTTTTTTTTTTCTTTTTTTTGTATTAAGCTTTGAACTTCATAGCCAGGTGTATCCAATCATGGGGTTTTGGTGGCCTTGTATATAATTATACTATTTTCTGGTGGTTGGTCCTAAAACAACCCAATTCTAAACAAAGATTGTTCAACCTAGTTGTTCGGGGAAGGATACAAGGTATCTGCTGTGATATAAGGGGGGGGGGGGGGGGGGGGGGGGGGGGGGGGGGGGGGGGGGGGGGGGGGGGGGGGGGGGGGGGGGGGGGGGGGGGCTTATATATGTACAGCTGGTATAACCTGGGTATCTGCTGTATATAATTATATATGTACAGCTGGTATAACCTGGGTATCTCCTGTATATAATTATATATGTATAGCTGGTATAACCTGGGTATCTCCTGTATATAATTATATATGTACAGCCGCTATAACCTGGGTATCTCCTGTATATAATATATATGTACAGCCGGTATAACCTGGGTATCTCCTGTATATAATTCTATATGTACAGCCCGGTATAACCTGGGTATCTCCTGTATATAATGATATATGTACAGCCGGTATAACCTGGGTATCTCCTGTATATAATTCTATATGTACAGCCGGTATAACCTGGGTATCTCTTGTGTATATAATTCTATATGTACAGCCGGTATAACCTGGGTATCTCCTGTATATAATTCTATATGTACAGCCGGTATAACCTGGGTATCTCCTGTATATAATGATATATGTACAGCCGGTATAACCTGGGTATCTCCTGTATATAATTATATAAGTACAGCCGGTATAACCTGGGTATCTCTTGTGTATATAATTATATATGTACAGCCGGTATAACCTGGGTATCTCCTGTATATAATTATATATGTACAGCTGGTATAACCTGGGTATCTCCTGTATATAATTATATATGTACAGCCGGTATAATCTGGGTATCTCCTGTATACAATTATATATGTATAGCTGGTATAACCTGGGTATCTGCTGTATATAATTATATATGTACAGCTGGTATAACCAGGGTATCTCCTGTATATAATTATATATGTACAGCTGGTATAACCTGGGTATCTCCTGTATATAATTATATATGTACAGCCGGAATAACCTGGGTATCTCCTGTATATAATTATATATGTACAGCCGGTATAACCTGGGTATCTCCTGTATATAATTATATATGTACAGCCGGTATAACCTGGGTATCTCCTGTATATAATTATATATGTACAGCTGGTATAACCTGGGTATCTCCTGTATAGAATTCTACATGTACAGCTGGTATAACCTGGGTATCTCCTGTATATAATTATATAAGTACAGCTGGTATAACCTGGGTATCCCCTGTATATAATTATATATGTACATCTGATATAAGTTATATGTCTTCTTGTATATAGTGATGTGGCCCATGCTGGTATAACCTGGGTAATTTCTAGTATGATTTGTTTTTTAAGGGAAATGCTCTTTAAGAGTCTTGTAAATCTGGAGATGTTTTGATGCTTCTCTTCATACAGCCGGACTGGTTTGACTGGTCGCACTTTCTCTACATGTCATTTTTCTCCCTGAAGTCTCACAGACGATTCGATAATCCAATCTCCAGTAATAAATGTATTTCTTCAAGGCGAGGTGAGAGCGTCATGTGGAGGAAACATTCAACACGAGCCAAGAGCTGTATTTTTAGATCATCAGGAGCCCCACAGTCTCACCTCTCAGGAGAAAGGGCCCCATTGCAAAGGAGGGACCACAATGTCACCGGCCATTAAGAGACCACTTATTCTATTTCCCAACCTTCAGAGAGGATCCTTAAAGAATGTCCACATGTCCATCTCCACACCTTACACCTCTGAGCACCGTCCATGGACTCCAAGCCAAGCCCTTCTCCTAGAAGAGAACATCATTATCTGAGTCAGCCACAAATGTCCCCATAACAGTGTCATCTACAGATCCCCCATAACAGTGTCATCTACAGATCCCCCATAAGTGTCACCTACAGATCCCCCATAAGTGTCACCTACAGATCCCCCATAAGTGTCACCTACAGATCCCCCATAAGTGTCACCTACAGATCCCCCATAACAGTGTCACCTACAGATCCCCCATAACAGTGTCATCTACAGATCCCCCCATAACAGTATCATCTACAGATCCCCCATAACAGTGTCATCTACAGATCCTCCATAACAGTGTCACCTACAGATCCCCCATAACAGTGTCATCTACAGATCCCCCATAACAGTGTCATCTACAGATCCCCCATAACAGTGTCATCTACAGATCCCCCATAACAGTGTCATCTACAGATCCCCCATAACAGTGTCATCTACAGATCCCCCATAACAGTGTATTATCTACAGATCCCCCCCATAACAGTATCATCTACAGATCCCCCATAACAGTGTCATCTACAGATCCCCCATAACAGTGTCATCTACAGATCCCCCATAAGTGTCATCTACAGATCCCCCATAACAGTGTCATCTACAGATCCCCCATAACAGTGTCATCTACAGATCCCCCATAACAGTGTCATCTACAGATCCCCCATAACAGTGTATTATCTACAGATCCCCCATAACAGTGTCATCTACAGATCCCCCATAACAGTGTCATCTACAGATCCCCCATAACTGTATCATCTACAGATCCCCCATAACAGTGTCATCTACAGATCCCCCCCATAACAGTATCATCTACAGATCCCCCATAAGTGTATTATCTACAGATCCCCCATAACAGTGTCATCTACAGATCCCCCCCATAACAGTCATCTACAGATCCTCATAACAGTATCATCTACAGATCCCCCATAACAGTGTCATCTACAGATCCCCCCATAACAGTATCATCTACAGATCCCCCATAACAGTGTATTATCTACAGATCCCCCATAACAGTGTCATCTACAGATCCCCCCCCCATAAGTCATCTACAGATCCTCATAACAGTATCATCTACAGATCCCCCATAACAGTGTCATCTACAGATCCTCATAACAGTATCATCTACAGATCCCCCATAACAGCTTCACCTACAGATCCCCCATAACAGTGTCATCTACAGATCCTCCATAACAGCGTCACCTACAGATCCCCCATAACAGTGTCACCTACAGATCCCCCATAACAGTGTCACCTACAGATCCCCCATAACAGTGTCACCTACAGATCCCCCATAACAGTGTCACCTACAGATCCCCCATAACAGTGTCACCTACAGATCCCCCCATAACAGTATCATCTACAGATCCCCCCCCATAGCAGCGTCATCTACAGATCCCCCATAACAGTGTCACCTACAGATCCCCCATAACAGTGTCATCTACAGATCCTCCATAACAGTATCATCTACAGATCCTCCATAACAGTGTCATCTACAGATCCCCCATAACAGTGTCATCTACAGATCCCCCATAACAGCGTCACCTACAGATCCCCCATAACAGCATCATCTACAGATCCCCCATAACAGTGTCACCTACAGATCCCCCACATAAGTGTCATCTACAGATCCCCCATAACAGTGTCATCTACAGATCCCCCCCATAACAGTGTCATCTACAGATCCCCCATAACAGTATCATCTACAGATCCCCCATAACAGTGTCATCTATAGATCCCCCCATAACAGTGTCATCTACAGATCCCCCCATAACAGTGTCATCTACAGATCCCCCATAACAGTGTATTATCTACAGATCCCCCATAACAGTGTCATCTACAGATCCCCCATAACAGTGTCATCTACAGATCCCCCATAACAGTGTCATCTACAGATCCCCCATAACAGTGTCATCTACAGATCCCCCATAACAGTGTCATCTACAGATCCCCCATAACAGTGTCATCTACAGATCCCCCATAACAGTGTCATCTACAGATCCCCCATAACAGTGTCATCTACAGATCCTCCATAACAGTGTCATCTACAGATCCCCCATAACAGTGTCATCTACAGATCCCCCATAACAGTGTCATCTACAGATCCCCCCCATAACAGTATCATCTACAGATCCCCCATAAGTGTATTATCTACAGATCCCCCATAACAGTGTCATCTACAGATCCCCCCCATAACAGTCATCTACAGATCCTCATAACAGTATCATCTACAGATCCCCCATAACAGTGTCA
The DNA here is from genome assembly GCA_947044405.1 of Leptodactylus fallax. NCBI lineage: Eukaryota > Metazoa > Chordata > Amphibia > Anura > Leptodactylidae > Leptodactylus > Leptodactylus fallax. The sequence continues at coordinate 105,271 of CAMRHE010000986.1, read as the reverse complement.
TCTACAGATCCCCCCATAACAGTATCATCTACAGATCCCCCATAACAGTGTATTATCTACAGATCCCCCATAACAGTGTCATCTACAGATCCCCCCCCCCCATAACAGTCATCTACAGATCCTCATAACAGTATCATCTACAGATCCCCCATAACAGTGTCATCTACAGATCCCCCCATAACAGTCATCTACAGATCCTCATAACAGTATCATCTACAGATCCCCCATAACAGTATCATCTACAGATCCCCCATAACAGTGTCATCTACAGATCCTCCATAACAGCGTCACCTACAGATCCCCCATAACAGCGTCACCTACAGATCCCCCATAACAGCGTCACCTACAGATCCCCCATAACAGCGTCACCTACAGATCCCCCATAACAGCGTCACCTACAGATCCCCCATAACAGCGTCACCTACAGATCCCCCATAACAGTGTCACCTACAGATCCCCCATAACAGTGTCACCTACAGATCCCCCATAACAGTGTCACCTACAGATCCCCCATAACAGTGTCACCTACAGATCCCCCATAACAGTGTCACCTACAGATCCCCCATAACAGTGTCATCTACAGATCCCCCCCCATAGCAGCGTCATCTACAGATCCCCCATAACAGTGTCACCTACAGATCCCCCATAACAGTGTCATCTACAGATCCTCCATAACAGTATCATCTACAGATCCTCCATAACAGTGTCATCTACAGATCCCCCATAACAGTGTCACCTACAGATCCCCCATAACAGTGTCACCTACAGATCCCCCATAACAGCGTCACCTACAGATCCCCCATAACAGCGTCACCTACAGATCCCCCACATAAGTGTCATCTACAGATCCCCCCATAACAGTATCATCTACAGATCCCCCCATAAGTGTCATCTACAGATCCCCCCCATAACAGTATCATCTACAGATCCCCCCCATAAGTGTCATCTACAGATCCCCCATAACACTGCCGGACACAGTTATCACCATACTTCACAACTCTTCAAAAATGTCCAGTTGGCTCCCATTAAAAGATGAGACCTCCCAAATTCCCCGGAGAGTTGCCAATTCTCGTTCTCCCAGTAATATTCCCTCCACATACATAAGACACAGCCCCAGTACCCAAATGAAGAGAAGATGCTGTGAGACGGGAGGGGGGTGCCAGGATGTGGCTACAGCAACAGGGTAGATTGTGTATCACTACAGGCTGCCCCTATAGCAGCCACTACAGGTCACATGTGGTATTACATGCCAGAAATTAGAAAGCCTGTATGATCCTGTACCAGATGGACAGGCTGAGTCCTCCAGAGAGGGAGCTCTTCTTTCCTTACATGACTTTTACTTAAATTTCTAGTTTTCAGCCAGGAATGCAGAAACCTGAGGAATTCGTCCAATATTAGGTCGGATATTATAGGTTTTAGCTACAGAAAAAATTTGTTGCAGGTCCTTGAATTGCCCTCTCTTATCATGTCTTTTGTCTTTTCAGTTTTATCCAATAGAGCTGGGTGACAACCCTCTCAGAGGCCATTAACCTCTCCACACAGGCTATCATCCAGCTTTCCCAGACTCCTGAATGGCTTCTGGATTTCTTGCTGCTTCTGCCCTCCTATTTCCTGACTTGGAGACAGGGGGGTGGGCAGTGACTGATCGTATATTTGTAGTCAGGTAGTCAGGGAAAGCTCACCTCCTCCCCCCCGGATGGCGCAGCCCCTTTATACTGATATATTATAGAATACATTTGCTGCTCAGCAGCCCAAGAAAATTGGGTGACCTGTGCTGGAGCTCTGGTGGTGGCCATAATGGCCCAGACCATGGCCCTCACCATGGGAACAAGTCCCCCCTTCCCGCCACCGATCTGCCCCATCCCTGGGGTAAGCAGCAGCTCTCAGCCCCAAGCAGGTGACTGCTTGTGCACACAGGTCGGGAAGCTTCCCGCCGCCGTTCCCTCCAAGCTGCGCGTTCTGGAAAGGATAGAGTTAAAAATTCAATATCCTGCAGACCGTGAAAGCAGCGCAGTCTCCTTTTAACTCCTTCCTTCCCAGAGGGCAAAGGAAATACTCATTTTCCTGGAAAGTGGCTCCTCCAGCCCGCTGCTCATGGGCCAGGTGACTTCCTAATGTAATCCTCTTAATTCACTGATGAGTAAGAGCCAAAAATAGCGCGGGGCGACCGCGGGGAAAATCCCAATTCTCTGATCAGCTGATACGTGGTCATGGCAGCCTGCATTGTGCCGACGGATCCTCGGGAAAAGTTTTGGAATGTTCCTGTTTAAAAAGGGTTAATTCTGCCACTAGAGGAATTTTGGGGGAACGGGTATATAAGTCATTGTCTAGTATATAGGGGTAGGGGAAGCAGAGGGGAGGCAGTGGCTCAGCAAGTCCGGGCATGCAGGTGTGTCGCCATATGGAATATCTATATAAAGAAGACTCTCGCCCGGAGGGAAAGGGCGACAACTCGGGGTGTAATAATGGTGTGCCTTGTTTTGTCAGACACGGTTGCTATGGTAGAGTATGTGTGTCAAGTGGGTGACTCTCCCAGCATGCACTGCTTCCTGCACAATACTATTAGCCGGGAGGTCAAGGAGAAGAGGCTGATCTGGCGGTCTGACCACAGCGGACATAGAGCATTCACAGATGTAGCAGTGCCGAGTGTAGCATATAGTCCTGTATGGAGAATGTAGGACTTGTAACAACTGACATAATCAGCTTTGCTACATTGACAAACACTTCTCCTGCAGGTGTACAGAGCTGAATTTGATAGCACAATGTGATGTGACCATATCGTGTCAAACAACACATTCAGCTCTGCTACATTAGGTGCACTACAGATGTAATAGAGGTGACATTTGTAGTGAGTAGTAGGATTAGCCGCAGTCCTATGTAAAGTGATAGAGCGCACAGTGTAACAGCAGGAAGCCACTGACAAATCCAGCTCTGCTACACTGACACGCTCTGCCTGTAAATCTGAACATGTCAGACAGGAAAACGTGGCAGGTTCTGCAGCACGCCATGATTTATCCCTAATAACAAACTCAGCCCTGCTACATCTGGTTATAGGGACCCTCACAAGATAAGAGCAATAACCTGCAGTGCTACAATATAATGCAGCGTAGAACTACAAGTCTCAGCATGCTGGAGAACAGCTGGGGAAGAAAGTGTGTGTGTGGGGGGGGGGGGATTCTTACAGCCCCCTCCCCTTCATCCTGGTTTAGTCTGTTTTGTGGAACTACAAGTCTCAGAATGTTAGTGCTGTTCTGAAACCTGCAGATGTGCGCAGCCTAAACCAGCCGCAACATCTGAGCAGAACTACAACTCCCAGCAGCACAGGAGTCCTGCAGAGGCTGCAGCTGAGGAGGGGCTCCTAATTTTTACACGTCCGTACAGTCTTGTCGGACTACAAGTCCCATCAGGCTGGCAGTGAGCGGCAGAGACACAGCTTGCATGCACCAGGAGTCTCTATCCCAGCAGCAGATGTTGGTGACGTGTCCCTCCTGCCATGATGATGTCATCCCTGGATGTTGCTGCAGGAGAGGTGTGACTGCAGACTGCCCTGTGATTGGACAGCTCACCCAGCGCTCCCCTTCTCCATGCAGCCATCATTGCAGCAGTGCAGCAGCGCCCCCTCCCCTCCAGCCGACTGCAGCAGATCACTGACCAATGCAGGACACTGCAGTCCAGGGAGGTGCCCAGTCTGTGTCCATGTAGACTGGGGGTGGACTGGATATAAACTGGGCTGGGGCTGGAAACATGTGCAGGGATAAGACTGGCAGCTCCTCAGGTCACACATCATGACTGTGACTGCCAGCTGGATGACCCCCATCATCCTCCTCCTCCTCCACCCTATTGTGTGTCAGCAGCATCACTGCACAGCTAGAGAGGTGTCACAGCGGGCTCTGGTGGCGGATTGATGCACTGCAGTCTCAGTGCTGCAGCCTCTTACCACTTGTACTTTAAAAGACTGGGGTGTTATTATGTGGCAGAGCAGCTGTGGCTCCCTCAGCCCCAGGGGCCACTTGTCCCGGACCCCCTGTAGCTATGTCCCTGCACAAACATCTCTCACTTTAGTGTTTCTAAAGGAACTTTGCAGCTTTCTGCAGTGGAGACCACTCTCTACCATCGACAAGACCTCCACCGCACACCCCTTTACAATACTAACATTTTCCCATGTTACTGTTTTTTCTTAGTGCATATATAAGTATCTGCACTTAAAGGGGGTTTCCAGACATATGTAAATGAGGCTTAAAGGGGGATACCCCATCAGAACCTGCAGCTAATACGGTCATCACATTTCCTCTACAGAGCGATCTAGTGTCATTCCGGAGCCCCTAAACAGAATGTCTAATAAAGGGGGGTTCCAACTGGGGACCCTGAATATACCACAAATGCCCATCAGTTATAATGAAGAGTTTGCATCCTAAATCTAATATACAGTGTGTATACCCGGTGCTCGCTTGAGTGATACATTGTAACAAACCCTCATCTGTGTAAGCAGAAATAGCTCAGGCTAGAATGGCATTTGGTTCATAACACTTGTCCTGATCACACAGTTTGTTACAATGTATCCGTGGCGATAACAGATTTTCAGATTGCAGACAGCTTAATTTATACATTGTAACAAACCCTCAGCCATGTGATCAGATTTAGCTCAGGCTACAATAACACTTTGTACATAATACCTATTTGGATCTAGTCTTGTTTGTTACAGTGTATCAGCTTCAGTTTAGGATTTCAGTCATATTAGCTTTCAGTTTAGGATTTGGGCACCTGCTAGGTTCAGATCGCAGAGAGATTGAGTGATACATTGTAACAAACCCGCAGCTGTGTAAGAAGAATTATCTCCGCCTAGAAGAGTACTTGGTCCACAATACATACAGAGCCAGTGGATGTTTTGTTGACCTTACTGTGTGGCCTTTGACCTGCCTGCTGATCCCTGATCCTAATCGACCCCCGACCTGTCATACAAGTTACTGTGATAGTATTAGTGTGAGTGTTCTCTCGCTGGGATTCTACCTTCACACCCTGGGGCCACCTCACAGCTGGTAGACTATGCCCTCCTGGGGAATGGCTGTCTTATACACCGCCCCAGGGGACCCATTATCTTTCTCATGTGTCCTGCCATAATACATTCTGCCATCTGGGTGGGAGCTATAGCTGTATTCCTCCTGAGCCTCCTTGTTCTTGAATAGAATTTCAGAACTGCAGTGAAGACCGACGCACAGTAAGGCAGTAAGTGGCTCAATGATTAGTTACATAAGGATCCTAGTTTGGAATTCATCCAGTACATAATCTGCATGGAGTCCGTATGTCCTCCCTACACTTGCAGGTTTATCTGCCATTCAGGGTCTGGAAAGCTGAGTGATTAGAAGTAACTGAAGAAATCGGAAGGTGCAAATTATCTGGGAGGAGCCACATCCTGTTTACTTGGTTGTGTGACTGTAATAACCCGGAGATTATATAACCTGTGGATTATGTACATGACCTATTTTACTACTGGGATTGGGTAATGGATGGCTGCTCTGTAGCCTCAGGACCTGCAGGTCACACCCGGACCTAGGACAGGACATCACGGCGCATGGGGCGAGAAGCTCGCTGTCCCCAACTGCTGTGTCCAGGGTCTCCAAACTTTCTCTCTTGGTATCAGTTGGTAAAGGTTGGTGTCAATTGTGTATCAATTGATTAAACATGGTGTCAGTGGGTGTGAGGTTATTACCAGTGGGTGTAGGTTGGTGTTCAGTGGATATAGGATGGTGTCAGCGGGAGGGGTGTCGCGGGTGTAGGATGGTGTCAGTGGGTGTAGGATGGTGTCAGTGGGTGTAGGATGGTGTCAGTGGGTGTAGGTTGGTGTCAGCGGGTGTAGGATGGTGTCAGCGGGTGTAGGATGGTGTCAGCGGGTGTAGGATGGTGTCAGCGGGTGTAGGATGGTGTCAGCGGGTGTAGGATGGTGTCAGCGGGTGTAGGATGGTGTCAGCGGGTGTAGGATGGTGTCAGCGGGTGTAGGATGGTGTCAGCGGGTGTAGGTTGGTGTCAGCGGGTGTAGGATGGTGTCAGCGGGTGTAGGATGGTGTCAGCGGGTGTAGGATGGTGTCAGCGGGTGTAGGATGGTGTCAGCGGGTGTAGGATGGTCAGCGGGTGTAGGATGGTGTCAGCGGGTGTAGGATGGTGTCAGCGGGTGTAGGATGGTGTCAGCGGGTGTAGGATGGTGTCAGCGGGTGTAGGATGGTGGCAGCGGGTGTAGGATGGTGTCAGTGGGTGTAGGATGGTGTCAGCGGGTGTAGGATGGTGGCAGCGGGTGTAGGATGGTGTCAGTGGGTGTAGGTTGGTGTCAGTGGGTGTAGGTTGGTGTCAGTGGGTGTAGGATGGTGGTCAGCGGGTGTAGGATGGTGTCAGCGGGTGTGTGAGCGGGTGTAGGATGGTGTCAGCGGGTGTAGGATGGTGTTAGCGGGTGTAGGATGGTGTCAGCGGGTGTAGGATGGTGTCAGCGGGTGTAGGTTGGTGTCAGCGGGTGTAGGTTGGTGTCAGCGGGTGTGGTGGTGCATTGGGTGTAGGTTGGTGTTAGCGGGTGTAGGTTGGTGTTAGCGGGTGTAGGTTGGTGTTAGCGGGTGTAGGTTGGTGTCAGCGGGTGTAGGTTGGTGTCAGCGGGTGTAGGATGGTGGCAGTAGTGTAGGATGGTGTCAGTGGGTGTAGGATGGTGTCAGTGGGTGTAGGATGGTGGCATTGGGTGTAGGTTGGTGAGCGGGTGTAGGTTGGTGTTGCGGGTGTAGGATGGTGTCAGTGGGTGTAGGATGGTGTCAGTGGGTGTAGGATGGTGTCAGTGGGTGTAGGATGGTGGCAGTAGTGTAGGATGGTGTCAGTGGGGGTAGGTTGGTGTCAGTGGGTGTAGGATGGTGTCAGTGGGTGTAGGATGGTGTCAGTGGGTGTAGGTTGGTGTCAGCGGGTGTAGGATGGTGGCAGTAGTGTAGGATGGTGTCAGTGGGTGTAGATTAATGTCAGTGTCAGCAAGCAGATGAATCATGGGAAATGTAGTTTGCCCACAGATTCACTGCATGTAAATAACAGTGATACAAGGAGCAGCAAGTAAAATAAAGCCAAGCAAAGGCTGCACAAGGAAACATTGACTATTTAGCACTGCTGTGGATGTATTTGCAGATCATTTTTGTAAGCTGGATAACCCCTTTAAGAGTAGAGAGTGGGGAGGAGTCATAAACTAAGACAAGGAGGGAGGAGCAATAACCAGAGATGGGAGGAGCCACTGAGAGAAAGGAAAAGGGAGGAACCAATAAGAGGGGAGAGAAGGAAGAAGTCCCAGTTAGAAAGAGCAGAGACTATGTATTTCTATGCAGCCTGGGTGACTCTGTGACTAACTTACTGCTCCTTAGCAATTAAAATGGCTTTTGTACCATCTACACCTTAAGTTTACCAAATATCCTCTTCAGTTGGATACAGTCCTGCAAATCAGGAGAGCTCTCACCTCTGCCGAAATGACTAGTTCTTCCATTAGCTTAGTGTAGCCTATAGGTGCAGGCAGCCCCTTTAAGATAAGGCAGTTCCAAGGAACATGGAAGTTTATTTTTCAAGACTTCAGATCTTATCCACCTGTTTGCTCTGTATATAAACACCTGCTCAGAGATTGCAGCAATCACCTGGATGTCGGCCATGACACTGCGAGCGCTGCCATAACAATTCTCATTACACCAAAATCTACAATGGAAAGGACAAATTCATTTAGGATCATCGATTTATCTACATAGAATAACAAGTCATTTTCTAAATCTCTTTCTTTACATATCATGATCTATACTCCAGTCACATCCAGAGCTGCACTTTAAATTTTGGTGATTTACTGTGACATTTAGGTTGTATTATCTCATATCTCCCTGCTGCCCCCTACTGGGGCATTTTCTAGCAGTTTAAACCAGACATGATCATTGTCCTCTTCACACCCTAGAGTATAATAGGGGGAGGCCCAGGGGAGGTGAAAAAAATTAAAACTTTTATATTCATCTTCCCTCATCTCTTTTGGGCCTCCTTGTGGCATCTGGCGCTCTTCTAGTGAAGTCATGTGCCCAGGGTCACTACTGAGGCTTGTGATTGGACCTCAGCAGTGACCCTGGGTGTATGACATCACCGAGGACACGAGATAAAGTGCTGGATGTCACGAGGAGGACCAAAAGGGTTGAAGGAAGGTATAAATGTTGTTTATTTTTGTCTATACCTCTCCTGGGCCTCCCCCTACTATACTCTGAAGAGACCCCACAGTATAATAATTTAATTTGCAGTTCAATATGAACTTGTTCAACCCGAAACGAATCAGGTACCCGAACCACCTGAACCTGAAACTAAATAATTTTTGAGAGGTTTGCCCATCTCTAGTCCTGAGGCACATGGAGACTTTGGAGAGGTGACAGCTCCTCTATAAATCGGGTGACTTAGAGGGGACATCCTCTCTCAGTGCAGTTCTCATTCATTTTCTTCTCAATCTGCCCCAGATCACCATGACAACTTCTCCTGACAACTGCAGAGTTTTAAATAAATTCTGACCCTAGACCAGACCCAAGAATAAATACAGACCCCCTAAACAAATACCGAGCCCCAAATAAATACAGACCCCCAAATAAATACAGACCCCCTAAACAAATACTGAGCCCCAAATAAATACTGAGCCCCAAATAAATACTGAGCCCCAAATAAATACAGACCCCCTAAACAAATACCGAGCCCCAAATAAATACAGACCCCCTAAACAAATACAGAGCCCCAAATAAATACAGACCCTGGCTAGACTCTATTAATAATACAGACCCCCAACTAGACCCCCTAAATAAATACAGATCTGGTCATGTGACCTTATCTGTGCAGGTTCTTCACCAGTAACAGGACCGGCACTTTTCTCCATGTGTCTTTCTGTCTTGTTCAGGTTACATACGCCTACAACCACAGGCAAATATCCCAACCTGACCAACCCTCAGGAAGCATTACTTACACCTCCTGTCACTCAAAATAATGCATTCCCTTCTATATAACAGGATTATTAGGGGTACTTACCTCTGAAACATCCAAGAATCAGCAGGATAACCCCAGAAAGACATCACTGTCTTATTGCTCCAAAATGTAAGGAGTAATAGGAATAGGTATGTGTATTATATTATAGGGGGGGGGGGAATCTTCCACTGATGCTCCTCCTCCCCTCTCACAGCATGCAGTCTAACAGATACACTCAGGCAGAGATACAGCAACTACATCCCCCTCCTCTCCCCTCCATGCTATCTATAGTTATTCCTTTACTTTAAACGACTTTTTGGTAATTCAGGGGATTTCTGAACATTTACAGAAATCTTGTGGGCAGCAAAAGAGGAACCAGAGGATGCTGCAGAGTGAGGAAGAGGACGGTCTCTTCTGAAAAGGTTCTTTGCAAAGTTGTATTTATTCACGTATACTACCAACAGGGGGCAGAGCACGTCATGTAACTCAGTAACATGGTGTCTCAATTCCTTTATACGTGTAATTGAGCACTGGAGTCTCTTGGGCTCTTGTGATCCCTCCAGCCATGACATGAGCTACAAACATTATTAACACCCATTTTAGTGTCAATTTAGTAAAATACAGTAATTATCATGAAACACCAGATGTTGGGAGTTGTTCTAGAAACAAACATGGGGATTTTGTATAATTTTACAAGAAATCATGTAAATTGTTCTGAGTTCCTGAGAGAGACTTCCTGATTATTACATTATATAAGTGAATTGTAATAGTGAGCGCAGCTCTGGAGTATAATACTGGATGTAACTCGGGATCAGTACTGGATAAGTAAACTTGACAAGCTAATTAGTAGGGCCAGCACTGTCCTGGGGAGCCCACTGCACCCAGTGCAGGATGGTGGGTGACAGCAGGATACTGCCGTGGTGAGCTACATGCAGACAGAAGATGTACCACCCATGCATGAGACTCAGATCGCGCTGAGCAGGACTGTAAGTGACCGACTGCTCCACCCCACGTAGTGTGACACGGAGGTACGGAAGTCTGTACTCCCCACCGCAGTTAGGCTGTACAGCGCAGCTCCTAAGGGAGATCATTACACACAGAGGACTGTAATATCTCTCTGCCTGTTCAGTCCCCCCCCCCCCTGCTACGCACGGTAACTGTATGTCTGCTACAGTGTACTGCCTCTCACCAGAATATTCCTGTACATGCTCTATTGTATTGTATCTGCTTATCTTTGCTGCTGTAACACACTGAATTTCCCCATTGTGGGACTATTAAAGGACTATTAGTATTATTATTATTATTATTATAGTAATGTAATGTAGGTACACAGTGACTGCACCAGCAGAATAGTGAGCGCAGCTCTGGAGTATAATACAGGATGTAACTCAGGATCAGTACAGGATAAGTAATGTAATGTATGTACACAGTGACTGTACCAGCAGAATAGTGAGTGCAGCTCTGGAGTATAATACAGGATGTAACTCAGGATCAGTACAGGATGAGTAATGTAATGTATGTACACAGTGACTGTACCAGCAGAATAGTGAGTGCAGCTCTGGAGTATAATACAGGATGTAACTCAGGATCAGTACAGGATAAGTAATGTAATGTATGTACACAGTGACTGTACCAGCAGAATAGTGAGCGCAGCTCTGGAGTATAATACAGGATGTAACTCAGGATCAGTACAGGATGAGTAATGTAATGTATGTACACAGTGACTGTACCAGCAGAATAGTGAGTGCAGCTCTGGAGTATAATACAGGATGTAACTCAGGATCAGTACAGGATAAGTAATGTAATGTACGTACACAGTGACTGTACCAGCAGAATAGTGAGCGCAGCTCTGGAGTATAATACAGGATGTAACTCAGGATCAGTACAGGATAAGTAATGTAATGTATATACACAGTGACTGCACCAGCAGAATAGTGAGCGCAGCTCTGGAGTATAATACAGGATGTAACTCAGGATCAGTACAGGATAAGTAATGTAATGTATGTACACAGTGACTGTACCAGCAGAATAGTGAGCGCAGCTCTGGAGTATAATACAGGATATAACTCAGGATCAGTACAGAATAAGTAATGTAATGTATGTACACAGTGACTGTACCAGCAGAATAGTGAGTGCAGCTCTGGAGTATAATACAGGATGTAACTCAGGATTAGTATAATTCCTGTATTTAATAAATTGTTTGTGTATTTTGTATATTTTGTATGTATTTAATGTCGTCATATAACATCATTGTGTGCGGCTGGGAGTGGTGGTGTATATATCTGTGAACTCACATCCCTGAAGCCATTGTATAGGGTTGACTATTGCGGACAGGAATGTGGATGAATCCCAGATGAGTCATGATCTGCACAGCTGCTTTCTCTTTTGTTCATCCTCTATATAGTAATTCAGGTCTCATTTCATCAGGAATCAGGCGATGTGACTTTGAGATCAGAAAAGAAAGATACCAAGAGCAGACAATGCGCTCGTATAGCGGACCTGACTACATTATTTACAACCCATTAGAAATCATGGCTTGTATAAATATGGTGTGACCTCCACTATGTCATTTACGGGGCTAAGGGGGCCTCAGGAGTAAATCAATAGGGTCATTCATCCCAAGTTTGTTGACCTTGAAGAAGAAAAGCCCTGGACAGTTTTACACCAACCATGAGGAAGTCAACCTGAGCTGGCGCTTGTAATCTTACTAAATAGTTATGTGACCGACATACAAGTTAAGAATTATTTTCAATTTTTATATAGCTGTGTATTTGGCGGGTATAACTTGCTCTATGTTGACTGATTTTTGTTTTTTTCTCTTCTTTTCTTTGCTTTCTAATGATGTGCTGCTTGTGGAGATGCAGGTTCAGAGCTCAGATGTTCTAAAAATATGGTCAAAAATGTTTAAAAACCATAAAATGGTACCAATAAAAATGATAACTTGCCCCACAAAAAAGTGCCCTTACATAGCTCCATCAATACAAAAATAAAAGCTATGGACGTCAGCATACAGTGCCCCCTAGCAAATTGCAAATTTTTACAAAACCGCGTTTATTTAGTAAAATAATCATAATGACCTGCTGGAAAATATTGCCATGTCATTTTCAATACAGAGTGAACACTAAAAAGGAACAAAACACAAAAAAAAAAAATGACAAAATTGTACATTTTTAAGTGGACCCTCAAAAACATTATTATATATTATAAATAGTACATGGTAGTTGAGCACATTCGCATTGGGACACAGGCGTTACGCTGTCACCTGTTCAGGTGAAAGGGAAGAAATGGAAGATCCATTGACAGCTGCTGGGCCAGACTACACATAATCCTTCCATAGTGAGTAATTGTGGAGAAGCGCTAGCATCACCCTGGTGCACATAGCTCTGCATAGGAGCTGTATACAGTACAGTGAGGCTGTCAGGAATCTAAATATCTTAGCTCCTATTTCTCTGCCCAGCAGTGGTCATTCTCTTCTGTGCAGCACTGCTGGGGGAGAGTCTGTCCGGCATCTGCATTTGTTACATGGCTGTTGCTTTAAGGTTGCTATGCCTAACAGCCAAACCTTGGCTGGGTCTGTTCATCCAATCAGAGGTTTGAGATGCAGAGCCAATCAGGGATCTAGTTCAGCATCCAGTAGAGGGCTGAGGCAGGATAGTATAACCTTACTCCGGTGCCTGTAATTGCTTTAGTTTTCAGGCTCTGTGTTCTCTGAAGTCACTACCGGTACTTACTCTCATTTCTGCAGATTCCCTCGCTTTACTAGCCTGGACTTGACCATGGCTTGGACTTCTGATATTCCTCTGCTTTTGTTCTGGCTATTCCTGTACTCTCTTGGTTTTTGCCTGCAGCTGTTGTATAACTCTCTTGTCCGCTATAAGGTTTCTGCTCTGGGCCTTAGCCTGCAAGTGCACCTGTTTTCTGGCACCTTGTACTCGGGTTGCACCCTGAGTCCTGAGATATGAAGCCAATCTTACATTGCAATGGGCTCTGGTGAACACCTCGGGGTGACCTTAGACTCTTTTGTGGCTTATTTATTTCCTGTCTGCTGATCCTCTCATATACTGCTATGCTTACAGGAGAGATGTCATCAGACCCTCTATATACAGTATTTTCGACCACACAAAGGTCGAGATCCGGGATCTGGATGATACTACATATGACCGCACAGTGTGGAGAGGACAGCTCCTCTATTTTATACAGTCAATGAGGTGCACCGCACAGGACAGATCCTCTATATACTACTACCGCACAGGAGAGATCCTCTCAGATATACTACACCGCACAGGAGAGTATCCTCTATGGGAATACTACACCACACAGGAGAGATCCTCTGTATACTACACCTACACAGTGTAAGAGATCCGTCTTTATTACTACACCACACAGGAGAGAATCCCTCTGTATACGACTACCCCACAGGAGAGAGGACAGGTCCTCTATAGTACTACACCAGTACACAGGAACTGGCAGATCCTCTATATACTACACCACACAGGACAGATCCTCTATATACTACACCACACAGGAGAGGGACAGATCCTCTATATACTACACCACACAGGAGAGAGGACAGATCCTCTATATACTACACCACACAGGATAGATCCTCTATATACTACACCGCACAGGGGGGACAGATCCTCTATATACTACACCACACAGGACAGATCCTCTATATACTACACCGCACAGGACAGATCCTCTATATACTACACCACACAGGAGAGATCCTCTATATACTACACCACACAGGAGAGAGGACAGATCCTCTATATACTACACCGCACAGGAGAGAGGACAGATCCTCTATATACTACACCACACAGGAGAGAGAGGAAATCCTCTATATACTACACCACACAGGAGAGAGGACAGATCCTCTATATACTACACCGCACAGGACAGATCCTCTATATACTACACCGCACAGGACAGCTCCTCTATATACTACACCACACAGGAGAGATCCTCTATATACTACACCACACAGGAGAGGGACAGATCCTCTATATACTACACCGCACAGGAGGGGACAGATCCTCTATATACTACACCACACAGGACAGATCCTCTATATACTACACCACACAGGACAGATCCTCTATATACTACACCACACAGGACAGATCCTCTATATACTACACCACACAGGAGAGGCAGATCCTCTATATACTACACCGCACAGGACAGATCCTCTATATACTACACCACACAGGAGAGATCCTCTATATACTACACCGCACAGGAGAGAGGACAGATCCTCTATATACTACACCGCACAGGACAGATCCTCTATATACTACACCACACAGGAGAGAGGACAGATCCTCTATATACTACACCACACAGGACAGATCCTCTATATACTACACCACACAGGAGAGAGATCCTCTATATACTACACCGCACAGGAGAGAGGACAGATCCTCTATATACTACACCACACAGGAGGGCAGATCCTCTATATACTACACCACACAGGAGAGAGGACAGATCCTCTATATACTACACCACACAGGAGAGATCCTCTATATACTACACCGCACAGGAGAGAGGCAGATCCTCTATATACTACACACAGGACAGAGGACAGATCCTCTATATACTACACCGCACAGGACAGATCCTCTATATACTACACCACACAGGAGAGATCCTCTATATACTACACCACACAGGAGAGAGGACAGATCCTCTATATACTACACCACACAGGACAGATCCTCTATATACTACACCGCACAGGAGAGAGGACGATCCTCTATATACTACACCACACAGGAGAGAGGTCATCTATATACTACACCACACAGGAGAGAGGACAGATCCTCTATATACTACACCACACAGGAGAGATCCTCTATATACTACACCACACAGGAGGAGGACAGATCCTCTATATACTACACCACACAGGAGAGAGGACAGATCCTCTATATACTACACCGCACAGGAGAGAGGGATCCTCTATATACTACACCGCACAGGAGAGATCCTCTATATACTACACCACACAGGAGAGAGGGATCCTCTATATACTACACCACACAGGACAGATCCTCTATATACTACACCGCACAGGACAGATCCTCTATATACTACACCACACAGGACAGATCCTCTATATACTACACCGCACAGGAGAGATCCTCTATATACTACACCACACAGGAGAGAGGACAGATCCTCTATATACTACACCACACAGGAGAGATCCTCTGTATACTACACCGCACAGGACAGATCCTCTATATACTACACCACACAGGAGAGAGGACAGATCCTCTATATACTACACCACACAGGATAGATCCTCTATATACTACACCGTACCGGACAGATCCTCTATATACTACACCACACAGGACAGATCCTCTGTATACTACACCACACAGGACAGATCCTCTGTATACTACCCCACACAGGACAGATCCTCTATATACTACACCGCACAGGACAAATCCTCTATATACTACACCACACAGGAGAGAGGACAGATCCTCTATATACTACACCACACAGGAGAGATCCTCTATATACTACACCACACAGGGACAGATCCTCTATATACTACACCACACAGGACAGATCCTCTATATACTACACCACACAGGAGAGAGGACAGATCCTCTATATACTACACCACACAGGACAGATCCTCTATATACTACACCACACAGGAGAGAGGACAGATCATCTATATACTACACCGCACAGGAGAGAGGACAGATCCTCTATATACTACACCACACAGGAGAGAGGACAGGTCCTCTATATACTACACCGCACAGGAGAGATCCTCTATATACTACACCACACAGGAGAGAGGACAGATCCTCTATATACTACACCACACAGGACAGATCCTCTATATACTACACCGCACAGGACAGATCCTCTATATACTACACCACACAGGACAGATCCTCTATATACTACACCGCACAGGAGAGATCCTCTATATACTACACCACACAGGACAGATCCTCTATATACTACACCGCACAGGACAGATCCTCTATATACTACACCGCACAGGACAGATCCTCTATATACTACACCGCACAGGACAGATCCTCTATATACTACACCGCACAGGAGAGAGGACAGATCCTCTATATACTACACCACACAGGACAGATCCTCTATATACTACACCACACAGGAGAGAGGACAGATCCTCTATATACTACACCGCACAGGAGAGGGACAGATCCTCTATATACTACACCACACAGGACAGATCCTCTATATACTACACCGCACAGGAGAGGGACAGATCCTCTATATACTACACCGCACAGGAGAGAGGACAGATCCTCTATATACTACACCGCACAGGAGAGATCCTCTATATACTACACCGCACAGGAGAGAGCAGATCCTCTATATACTACACCGCACAGGACAGATCCTCTATATACTACACCGCACAGGAGAGCAGATCCTCTATATACTACACCGCACAGGAGAGAGGACAGATCCTCTATATACTACACCGCACAGGAGAGATCCTCTATATACTACACCACACAGGAGAGAGGACAGATCCTCTATATACTACACCGCACAGGACAGATCCTCTATATACTACACCACACAGGACAGATCCTCTATATACTACACCGCACAGGAGGGACAGATCCTCTATATACTACACCACACAGGACAGATCCTCTATATACTACACCGCACAGGACAGATCCTCTATATACTACACCGCACAGGACAGATCCTCTATATACTACACCACACAGGAGGCAGATCCTCTATATACTACACCGCACAGGAGAGAGGGTCCTCTATATACTACACCGCACAGGACAGATCCTCTATATACTACACCGCACAGGACAGATCCTCTATATACTACACCACACAGGAGAGAGGACAGATCCTCTATATACTACACCACACAGGAGAGAGGACAGATCCTCTATATACTACACCGCACAGGAGAGAGGACAGATCCTCTATATACTACACCACACAGGACAGATCCTCTATATACTACACCACACAGGACAGATCCTCTATATACTACACCGCACAGGAGAGAGGACAGATCCTCTATATACTACACCGCACAGGAGAGATCCTCTATATACTACACCGCACAGGAGAGATCCTCTATATACTACACCGCACAGGAGAGATCCTCTATATACTACACCACACAGGAGAGATCCTCTGTATACTACACCACACAGGAGAGATCCTCTATATACTACACCACACAGGAGAGATCCTCTGTATACTACACCACACAGGAGAGAGGACAGATCCTCTATATACTACACCACACAGGAGAGATCCTCTGTATACTACACCACACAGGAGGGGCAGATCCTCTATATACTACACCGCACAGGACAGATCCTCTATATACTACACCGCACAGGAGAGATCCTCTATAACTACACCGCACAGGAGAGATCCTCTATATACTACACCACACAGGAGAGATCCTCTGTATACTACACCACACAGGAGAGAGGACAGATCCTCTATATACTACAACACACAGGAGAGAGGACAGATCCTCTATATAATACACCACACAGGATAGATCCTCTATATACTACACCACACAGGACAGATCCTCTATATACTACACCACACAGGACACATCCTCTATATACTACACCGCACAGGACAAATCCTCTATATACTACACCACACAGGACAGATCCTCTATATACTACACCGTACAGGACAGATCCTCTATATACTACACCACACAGGACAGATCCTCTATATACTACACCACACAGGACAGATCCTCTATATACTACACCACACAGGAAAGATCCTCTATATACTACACCGCACAGGACAAATCCTCTATATACTACACCACACAGGACAGATCCTCTATATACTACACCGCACAGGACAGATCCTCTATATACTACACCGCACAGGACAGATCCTCTATATACTACACCACACAGGAGAGAGGACAGATCCTCTATATACTACACCACACAGGAGAGAATCCTCTATATACTACACCACACAGGAGAGAGGACAGATCCTCTATATACTACACCACACAGGAGAGAGGACAGATCCTCTATATACTACACCGCACAGGAGAGAGGACAGATCCTCTATATACTATACCACACAGGAGAGAAGACAGATCCTCTATATACTACACCACACAGGACAGATCCTCTATATACTACACCGCACAGGAGAGAGGACAGATCCTCTATATACTACACCACACAGGACAGATCCTCTATATACTACACCACACAGAACAGATCCTCTATATACTACACCACACAGGACAGATCCTCTATATACTACACCACACAGGACAGATCCTCTATATACTACACCACACAGGAGAGAGGACAGATCCTCTATATACTACACCGCACAGGAGAGAGGACAGATCCTCTATATACTACACCGCACAGGACAGATCCTCTATATACTACACCGCACAGGACAGAGGACAGATCCTCTATATACTACACCGCACAGGACAGATCCTCTATATACTACACCGCACAGGACAGATCCTCTATATACTACACCACACAGGACAGATCCTCTATATACTACACCGCACAGGAGAGATCCTCTATATACTACACCACACAGGACAGATCCTCTATATACTACACCGCACAGGACAGATCCTCTATATACTACACCGCACAGGACAGATCCTCTATATACTACACCGCACAGGACAGATCCTCTATATACTACACCACACAGGACAGATCCTCTATATACTACACCGCACAGGACAGATCCTCTATATACTACACCACACAGGAGAGAGGACAGATCCTCTATATACTACACCACACAGGAGAGAGGACAGATCCTCTATATACTACACCACACAGGACAGATCCTCTATATACTACACCACACAGGACAGATCCTCTATATACTACACCACACAGGACAGATCCTCTATATACTACACCACACAGGACAGATCCTCTATATACTACACCGCACAGGACAGATCCTCTATATACTACACCGCACAGGAGAGATCCTCTATATACTACACCGCACAGGACAGATCCTCTATATACTACACCGCACAGGACAGATCCTCTATATACTACACCGCACAGGACAGATCCTCTATATACTACACCACACAGGACAGATCCTCTATATACTACACCGCACAGGACAGATCCTCTATATACTACACCACACAGGAGGGGCAGATCCTCTATATACTACACCACACAGGAGAGAGGACAGATCCTCTATATACTACACAGCACAGGACAGATCCTCTATATACTACACCACACAGGAGAGAGGACAGATCCTCTATATACTACACCGCACAGGAGAGATCCTCTATATACCACACCACACAGGACAGATCCTCTATATACTACACCACACAGGACAGATCCTCTATATACTACACCGCACAGGACAGATCCTCTATATACTACACCGCACAGGACAGATCCTCTATATACTACACCACACAGGAGAGATCCTCTATATACTACACCACACAGGAGAGAGAAGTCCTCTATATACTACACCACACAGGAGAGAGGACAGATCCTCTATATACTACACCGCACAGGAGAGATCCTCTATATACTACACCGCACAGGACAGATTCTCTATATACTATACCACACAGGAGAGATCCTCTATATACTACACCACACAGGAGAGATCCTCTATATACTACACCGCACAGGAGAGAGGACAGATCCTCTATATACTACACCACACAGGACAGATCCTCTATATACTACACCGCACAGGAGAGAGGACAG
This sequence comes from Leptodactylus fallax, assembly GCA_947044405.1. NCBI lineage: Eukaryota > Metazoa > Chordata > Amphibia > Anura > Leptodactylidae > Leptodactylus > Leptodactylus fallax. The sequence continues at coordinate 85,505 of CAMRHE010000986.1, read as the reverse complement.
ATCCTCTATATACTACACCGCACAGGACAGATCCTCTATATACTACACCACACAGGAGAGATCCTCTATATACTACACCGCACAGGACAGATCCTCTATATACTACACCACACAGGAGAGAGGACAGATCCTCTATATACAACACCACACAGGACAGATCCTCTATATACTACACCACACAGGAGGCAGATCCTCTATATACTACACCGCACAGGAGAGAGGACAGATCCTCTATATACTACACCACACAGGAGAGAGGACAGATCCTCTATATACTACACCACACAGGAGAGATCCTCTATATACTACACCGCACAGGAGAGAGGCAGATCCTCTATATACTACACCGCACAGGAGAGAGGACAGATCCTCTATATACTACACCACACAGGACAGATCCTCTATATACTACACCGCACAGGAGAGATCCTCTATATACTACACCACACAGGACAGATCCTCTATATACTACACCGCACAGGACAGATCCTCTATATACTACACCGCACAGGAGAGATCCTCTGTATACTACACCACACAGGAGAGAGGACAGATCCTCAATATACTACACCACACAGGAGAGAGGACAGATCCTCTATATACTACACCACACAGGACAGATCCTCTATATACTACACCACACAGGAGAGAGGACAGATCCTCTATATACTACACCACACAGGAGAGAAGACAAATCCTCTATATACTACACCGCACAGGACAGGTCCTCTATATACTACACCGCACAGGACAGATCCTCTATATACTACACCACACAGGAGAGAGGACAGATCCTCTATATACTACACCACACGGGAGAGATCCTCTATATACTACACCACACAGGAGAGAGGACAGATCCTCTATATACTACACCACACAGGACAGATCCTCTATATACTACACCACACAGGACAGATCCTCTATATACTACACCACACAGGATAGATCCTCTATATAATACACCACACAGGAGAGATCCTCTATATACTACACCACACAGGAGAGAGGACAGATCCTCTATATACTACACCACACAGGACAGATCCTCTATATACTACACCACACAGGAGAGAGGACAGATCCTCTATATACTACACCGCACAGGACAGATCCTCTATATACTACACCACACAGGACAGATCCTCTATATACTACACCACACAGGAGAGAGATCCTCTATATACTACACCACACAGGAGAGAGAGGACAGATCCTCTATATACTACACCACACAGGAGAGAGGACAGATCCTCTATATACTACACCACACAGGACAGATCCTCTATATACTACACCACACAGGACAGATCCTCTATATACTACACCACACAGGAGAGATCCTCTATATACTACACCACACAGGAGAGAGGGACAGATCCTCTATATACTACACCGCACAGGAGAGAGGACAGATCCTCTATATACTACACCGCACAGGACAGATCCTCTATATACTACACCACACAGGAGAGATCCTCTATATACTACACCACACAGGACAGATCCTCTATATACTACACCACACAGGAGAGAGGACAGATCCTCTATATACTACACCACACAGGAGAGAGGACAGATCCTCTATATACTACACCGCACAGGAGGCAGATCCGTCTATATACTACACCACACAGGACAGATCCTCTATATACTACACCACACAGGACAGATCCTCTATATACTACACCACACAGGAGAGATCCTCTATATACTACACCACACAGGAGAGATCCTCTATATACTACACCACACAGGAGAGAGGACAGATCCTCTATATACTACACCACACAGGAGAGATCCTCTATATACTACACCGCACAGGACAGATCCTCTATATACTACACCACACAGGACAGATCCTCTATATACTACACCGCACAGGAGAGAGGACAGATCCTCTATATACTACACCACACAGGACAGATCCTCTATATACTACACCACACAGGACAGATCCTCTATATACTACACCGCACAGGAGAGATCCTCTATATACTACACCGCACAGGAGAGATCCTCTGTATACTACACCACACAGGAGAGAGGACAGATCCTCTATATACTACACCACACAGGAGAGATCCTCTATATACTACACCACACAGGACAGATCCTCTATATACTACACCGCACAGGAGAGAGGACAGATCCTCTATATACTACACCACACAGGAGAGATCAGACAAGGAAGATCCTCTATATACTACACCGCACAGGACAGATCCTCTATATACTACACCACACAGGACAGATCCTCTATATACTACACCACACAGGAGAGATGCAATCCTATATACTACACCACACAGGAGAGAGGACAGATCCTCTATATACTACACCACACAGGAGAGATCCTCTATATACTACACCACACAGGACAGATCCTCTATATACTACACCGCACAGGAGAGAGGACAGATCCTCTATATACTACACCACACAGGAGAGAGACAAATCCTCTATATACTACACCGCACAGGACAGATCCTCTATATACTACACCACACAGGACAGATCCTCTATATAACTACACCACACAGGAGACGATCCTCTATATACTACACCACACAGGAGAGAGGACAGATCCTCTATATACTACACCACACAGGAGAGAGGACAGATCCTCTATATACTACACCGCACAGGAGAGATCCTCTATAACTACACCACACAGGACAGATCCTCTATATACTACACCACACAGGAGAGAGGACAGATCCTCTATATACTACACCACACAGGAGAGAGGACAGATCCTCTATATACTACACCACACAGGACAGATCCTCTATATACTACACCACACAGGACAGATCCTCTATATACTACACCACACAGGAGAGAGGACAGATCCTCTATATACTACACCACACAGGAGAGAGAGAGCAGATCCTCTATATACTACACCGCACAGGACAGATCCTCTATATACTACACCACACAGGAGAGATCCTCTATATACTACACCGCACAGGACAGATCCTCTATATACTACACCGCACAGGAGAGAGGACAGATCCTCTATATACTACACCACACCGGACAGATCCTCTATATACTACACCACACAGGACAGATCCTCTATATACTACACCGCACAGGAGAGATCCTCTATATACTACACCGCACAGGAGAGATCCTCTGTATACTACACCACACAGGAGAGAGGACAGATCCTCTATATACTACACCGCACAGGACAGATCCTCTATATACTACACCACACAGGACAGATCCTCTATATACTACACCACACAGGACAGATCCTCTATATACTACACCACACAGGAGAGAGGACAGATCCTCTATATACTACACCACACAGGAGAGAAGACAAATCCTCTATATACTACACCGCACAGGACAGATCCTCTATATACTACACCACACAGGAGAGAGGACAGATCCTCTATATACTACACCACACGGGAGAGATCCTCTATATACTACACCGCACAGGACAGATCCTCTATATACTACACCACACAGGAGAGAGGACAGATCCTCTATATACTACACCACACAGGAGAGAGGACAGATCCTCTATATACTACACCGCACAGGACAGATCCTCTATATACTACACCACACAGGAGAGAGGACAGATCCTCTATATACTACACCACACAGGAGAGGGACAGATCCTCTATATACTACACCACACAGGAGAGAGGACAGATCCTCTATATACTACACCGCACAGGACAGATCCTCTATATACTACACCACACGGGAGAGAGATCCTCTATATACTACACCACACAGGACAGATCCTCTATATACTACACCACACAGGACAGATCCTCTATATACTACACCACACAGGAGAGAGGACAGATCCTCTATATACTACACCGCACAGGACAGATCCTCTATATACTACACCACACAGGACAGATCCTCTATATACTACACCACACGGGAGAGAGGAGAGATCCTCTATAAAAAAAGACAACCAATACTACACCACACAGGACAGATCCTCTATATACTACACCACACAGGAGAGATCCTCTATATACTACACCACATAGGAGAGAGAGGACAGATCCTCTATATACTACACCGCACAGGAGACATCCTCTATATACTACACCGCACAGGACAGATCCTCTATATACTACACCACACAGGACAGATCCTCTATATACTACACCGCACAGGAGAGAGGACAGATCCTCTATATACTACACCGCACAGGAGAGATCCTCTATATACTACACCACACAGGACAGATCCTCTATATACTACACCACACAGGAGAGATCCTCTATATACTACACCACACAGGAGAGAGGACAGATCCTCTATATACTACACCACACGTGAGAGATCCTCTATATACTACACCACACAGGAGAGAGGACAGATCCTCTATATACTACACCGCACAGGAGAGAGGACAGATCTTCTATATACTACACCACACAGGACAGATCCTCTATATACTACACCGCACAGGAGAGATCCTCTATATACTACACCACACAGGAGAGAGGACAGATCCTCTATATACTACACCACACAGGAGAGAGGACAGATCCTCTATATACTACACCACACAGGAGAGAGGACAGATCCTCTATATACTACACCACACAGGACAGATCCTCTATATACTACACCACACAGGAGAGAGGACAGATCCTCTATATACTACACCACACAGGACAGATCCTCTATATACTACACCACACAGGAGAGAGGACAGATCCTCTATATACTACACCACACAGGACAGATCCTCTATATACTACACCACACAGGAGAGAGGACAGATCCTCTATATACTACACCACACAGGAGAGAGGACAGATCCTCTATATACTACACCACACAGGAGAGAGGACAGATCCTCTATATACTACACCGCACAAGAGAGAGGACAGATCTTCTATATACTACACCACACAGGACAGATCCTCTATATACTACACCGCACAGGAGAGAGGACAGATCCTCTATATACTACACCACACAGGAGGGCAGATCCTCTATATACTACACCACACAGGAGAGAGGACAGATCCTCTATATACTACACCACACAGGACAGATCCTCTATATACTACTCCACACAGGAGAGAGGGGCCTCTAAACTACACCACACAGGACAGATCCTCTATATACTACACCGCACAGGACAGATCCTCTATATACTACACCGCACAGGAGAGATCCTCTATATACTACACCACACAGGACAGATCCTCTATATACTACACCACACAGGACAGATCCTCTATATACTACACCACACGGGAGAGATCCTCTATATACTACACCGCACAGGAGAGAGGACAGATCCTCTATATACTACACCACACAGGAGAGAGGACAGATCCTCTATATACTACACCACACAGGAGAGAGGACAGATCCTCTATATACTACACCACACAGGAGAGAGGACAGATCCTCTATATACTACACCACACAGGAGAGAGGACAGATCCTCTATATACTACACCACACACAGGACAGATCCTCTATATACTACACCACACAGGAGGGCAGATCCTCTATATACACCCACAGGCAGACCACAGGAGAGAGGACAGATCCTCTATATACTACACCACACAGGAGAGATCCTCTATATACCACACCACACAGGACAGAGGACAATCCTCTATATACTACACCACACAGGAGAGATCCTCTATATACTACACCGCACAGGAGAGACCCTATAACTACACCAACAGGACAGAGATCCTCTATATACTACACCACACAGGACGAGATCCTCTATATACTACACCACACAGGACAGATCCTCTATATACTACACCACACAGGAGAGAGGACAGATCCTTACTACACCGCACAGGAAGATTCTATATACTACACCACACAGGGAGAGAGGACAGATCCTCTATATACTACACCACACAGGAAGTCCCTATATACTACACCACACAGGACAGATCCTCTATATACTACACCACACAGGAGAGAGGACAGATCCTCTATATACTACACCACACGGGAGAGATCCTCTATATACTACACCGCACAGGACAGATCCTCTATATACTACACCACACAGGACAGATCCTCTATATACTACACCACACAGGACAGATCCTCTATATACTACACCACACAGGAGAGAGGACAGATCCTCTATATACTACACCACACAGGAGAGAAGCACAAATCCTCTATATACTACACCACACAGGACAGATCCTCTATATACTACACCACACAGGAGAGGAGGCAGATCCTCTATATACTACACCACACAGGAGAGAAGACAAATCCTCTATATACTACACCGCACAGGAGCAGATCCTCTATATACTACACCGCACAGGAGAGACCCCGGAGAGGACAGATCCTCTATATACTACACCACACAGGACAGATCCTCTATATACTACACCACACAGGAGAGAGGACAGATCCTCTATATACTACACCGCACAGGACAGATCCTCTATATACTACACCACACAGGAGAGATCATCTATATACTACACCGCACAGGAGCAGATCCTCTATATACTACACCACACAGGACAGATCCTCTATATACTACACCACACAGGAGAGAGAGAAAACAGATCCTCTATATACTACACCACACAGGACAGATCCTCTATATACTACACCACACAGGAGAGATCCTCTATATACTACACCGCACAGGACAGATCCTCTATATACTACACCACACAGGACAGATCCTCTATATACTACACCGCACAGGACAGATCCTCTATATACTACACCACACAGGAGAGAGGACAGATCCTCTATATACTACACCGCACAGGAGAGATCCTCTATATACTACACCGCACAGGAGAGAGGACAGATCCTCTATATACTACACCACACAGGACAGACTTTTTCTCCCCCCAGGAGAGAGGAAGATCCTCTATATACTACACCGCACAGGACAGAGGACAGATCCTCTATATACTACACCACACAGGAGAGAGGACAGATCCTCTATATACTACACCACACAGGAGACAGGACAGATCCTCTATATACTACACCACACAGGACAGATCCTCTATATACTACACCACACGGGAGAGAGGACAGATCCTCTATATACTACACCGCACAGGACAGATCCTCTATATACTACTGTAAGAGACAGCCAATGTTGTCTTAAGCTTCATTTGTCTGTATAAACTGTTAATGTTGAATGTATTTCTGTGATTCTGTTCCTTTAAGACAGCAGCCATTGTAATTGTGACATGATGCTGGAGTGAGACCCCCCCCCCCTTTTATGTCAGCCTGCCTGTTCTGCAGACAGAGTGTGAGCAGAGAAGCAGGAAGTGACGAGACAGAGAGCAGCAGCCATCTTGGCAAGTGTTGTATTGAACTGGTGTGGAGATTTTTCTGTACAGCTAAGCTGTATCTTGGTCCAGAGACAAACAGAGTGTAAAGAGACAACAGGACTAGTGAGTCCACGTGAAAGGAACTGTGCTCAGTGGCTGATCAGTGAGACTGACATTGTGACTGTGTATATGGATACCACAGATAGAGACTCGCAGTGCTGTTGATGTACTGGACGGCACCTGCTAAATCCCGGCTTACATCCCAGCTCAGTGTATGGATTCGGCAGGACTGTCAGTGTGCTGAGTGGAATCTGCTGTTGGATTACATTGCATTCAGTTGGTTTCCCTGTCTGTTAAAGAGGACTTCATTTCTCCCAAGATCCTGATAACCGTGAGGAGAGGACGCTTCACTATAAAAGAAAGGACCGACTTTGGGCCCCACCGCGCGCTTCTACGGACTGTAAGCGGTCCACCTAGACCACTGGGGAAAAGGGGGTGCACCCAAATGTGAAGTCAGGGTCAGTTAGGGATAGTTTTGAGTATATTGTTCATTCAGTGTCCATACTGCAGAAGTGGACAGAGTAAAAGTAGAAACCATTGCAGAATTTGCCTTGAAATTGTTCATGCTATATTGTATATTTTGCTTGTCTTTAGCCCTGTCATTTTACCTTTAACTAGCCTTTATTAACTTATAGTAAATATATATTTTTTTTCTTGAACTACCGCGTGTGCGTTCATTTCTGGTTGCGGAGTCCAAACCACCTGCCTTGCTCTCGGTTCACAAATTGGCGTAGTCGGCAGGATCCGCTTACCAGAATGGACGGTGACGCACCCGTTCGGGAGAATGGTGCTGGAGGAAGAATGCCAGCAGGGGCTATAATGAGTCAGTTAGCTAAATTTGATGGCAATAATATGTCAGTGAGTATGTGGGTGGAACAGATACGAATGATACAGCGAATGTACCAGACCGCACCAGAAGTACTAGTAGAGCTAGCAATATTGACATTACAAGGGGATGCTAAGACCACGGTGATACTGAGGCCATTTGAACAAAGGCAGACATTTGAGCAAGTAGTCCAGATTCTAGAAACCATTTATGGAGAAACTGCATTGCTGGGGTCTCTGCAGGCTCGGTTCTTCCAGAGGGTACAACAGGAGAATGAAAGCCTTCCCCAGTATGCAAATGCCCTACAAGAACTGCTCCGAGATATTCAAAGGAAGGAAAGAGGGGGGCTCGCCAGCCTTCTGTAACCCTGATCGGACTCTCCGTGACCAGTTTGTCCTGGGGATACGTGACGGCAGTTTAACTGTGACTATGCAGGATTTTATACGACGAGAGACTGATGCTAAATTCCATGATGTACAGGTAGAGGCCATCTCCCGTGCCAATAGTATGGTCCCGAGGCCGCAGACCGCAGTTGGAGTTACTTTGTCACAGGGGGCTAGTTCTGGCTCAGAGACAGTAGAAAAAGGGACGGTTAAAGAAATTCTCACAGTAATGCAGAAACTGTTAGAACAAATGGAACACTTGCACACTCGTTGTGATGAGCAGTCTATGAAAATTGCAGACTTCCAGAAGACTGGAGATGAAAGGGTGAGCCGTCCACACCCAGCAAGTCAGAATCACCCACCACCCCGCTGGAGGGGTGAGGATAGGACCTACCGAAGGGGTCCAAATCATTTAGTGCAGTGCTCAGGAGAAATCGAAGGGGCTTACCGAAGGGGCCCAAACAGATGGCCAGAACGACGGGGGATACGCTGCTGGGAGTGTGGACGGATGGGCCACGTTGCTGCTAGATGTCCAGAGCAGCGACAAACTTATGAGAGACCGCCGTTAAACTGAAGTCCCCTGCTGCTGAAGGGCGTGTAGTAGGGGAGACTGACAAGGAGACTATGTGGGGAGAATGCCCTGATGATGACCTGATCACTGCAAGTCCTGTCATACAGGTGGAAATGGAGGGTATTCCGGTTACCGGGATGATTGACACGGGTTCCCAAGTAACGACCTTGAGTAGAGACTGTTATGAACGGTACTTCCGGCAACATGTGAAATATGATCCCCATACATTCGTACGAGTGGTCGCAGCTAACCAGTTACCAGTTCCGGTCGTGGGAGTGGCCTGGATGAATGTCCGGGTATGTGGCCAAGATCTAGGTAGGAAAGGCATTGTGGTGGTACAGGAGTCACATGAAGTAAAGGTCCCTGTCATTTTGGGGATGAATGTGTTAAAAGAGTTAGATCAGATCCTCTTTGAAAAGAAAGGTCACGGTTATTGGAAAGAAACCACCACCCATCGGCCTACTCAAACAGCTTTCCAGCGGCTGATCCGGACATGTGGCTTACAGAAAAGTTCAGATGCACAGCGTCCTCTGGCTCGAATTTCAGTTCCTTTGCATACAAAAGTTACACTGCCACCCAGTCGGGAGACAATAGTGTCCATGCCCGTAGGCACCTGTCGGAAACTAGAGGGCATAGCTGTGTTAGTAGAACCACTGCAGGCAGCCGAAGGAGGTGTTGATCCGCTAGTGGCCCGTTCCTTGGCAATAGTTCGCAATGGAAGAGTACCACTTCGATGTGTAAACACTCAGGACCAGAGTGTGGACCTGACCCCAGGGAGGCTGCTGGCTAACATCTATGTGACTCCGGAGGAAGTAAGGAAAGTAACTCCAATGCAGCTGAAGCCGACTGAAAGGGATGAGTGGACCGTAACTGTGTCCATGGGAGAAGATGAGGAACCCACCTCTGAATGGAATGGCTGTGCAATTCGAGAACAGATGAAGATGGATGTAAGTTCATGTTCTCTGGAATGGGTGCAGAAGGTAGATGAGCTGTTGTGGGAGAACCAAGCCACCTTTGCACGGTATGCTGAAGATTTTGGATGTACCACAGGGATCTACCATGAGATTCCCACAGGAGACACCCCTCCAATTAGAGAGCGCTACCAACAAATTCCTCCACAGTTGTATCAGGAAGTGAAAGAACTGTTAGCTAAGATGCTACAGGGTGGGATCATCCAAGAAAGCCAGAGTCCCTGGGCGGCTCCTGTGGTGTTAGTAAGAAAAAAAGATGGGTCCATCCGATTTTGCGTAGACTATCGGAAGTTAAACGCTTGCACCGTACGAGATTCCTACCCCTTGCCACGGATTGAGGAGTCCCTCTCAGCGCTAGGGAGAGCCCGGTACTTCTCCTCACTAGATCTGGCTAGTGGGTATTGGCAGGTGCCGATGGCCACAAAAGACAAGGAGAAGACGGCATTCATCTTGCCCATGGGACTATACGAATTTAACCGGATGCCCTTCGGGTTGACAAATGCACCCGGAACGTTTCAGCGGTTGATGGAGAAATGTCTCGGTGACTTCAACTTTGAGTTCACTCTCATCTACTTGGATGACATTATAATGTATTCTGCGACCTTTGAAGACCATCTCCACCAGTTGGGGCAAGTATTTCGAAGATTGCGGGAACATGGGCTCAAATTGAAACCCAGTAAATGTCGGTTGTTCCAATCTGAAATTGATTACTTGGGTCACCGCGTATCAGGAGAAGGGGTGAGACCATCAAGAGACAAGATAGCGGCTGTTCAAGATTGGCCGATACCGACTACCCTGCGAGAAGTGAGGGCGTTCCTTGGAGTAGCCGGTTACTATCGACGGTTTATTAAGGATTTCGCCAAGGTAGCAGCACCACTTAATGCTCTCCTACGAGGCACATCCGGTGGTCCAAAGAACCGGTCCGTGAAGTGGGGACCTGAACAGGAACAAGCCTTCCAGGCATTGAAGGATGCACTGACAACAGCCCCAATCTTGGCATATGCTGATTACCACTTGCCGTTCCAGCTATATACAGATGCAAGCCTGTATGGTCTTGGAGCAGTGCTTTCCCAGCTTCAGGATGGCCAGGAGAGGGTCATAGCGTACGGCAGCCGGTCTTTGAGAGATTCTGAAAGAAACCCCGAGAATTATAGTTCATTTAAATTGGAGCTGTTGGCACTGGTATGGGCCATGACCGAGAAATTCTCTGAATATTTGACCGGTGCTGAAGTTTTAGTACTGACTGACAACAACCCACTAGCTCACCTGGAAAATGCCAAGCTCGGGGCGTTAGAGCAGAGGTGGATAGCCCGAATGTCTACATTCAATTACCGCATTAAGTATCGGTCCAAGACAGAGAACCAGAATGCTGACGGACTTTCTAGGGTAACTGCCCAGACCCCCACAGAAGACGTGGATCATGAGTTGGAGCATGTGGAGGTGCCCGATTTCAGCAGATTTTCACAGGCCTTGACCGCCACTAATCAGTTTGAGATGGAGGGGACTGAAATGGCTCCTTTCTTTGGTCCCTCACGACAGGAATGGGCACAGATACAACAGACCCATGAGGGGCTGGCGCAGATGATCAAGTGTGTTGAGAAAGGCCAGAAGCCCTGTAGAGAGGAAAGAGAACGACTGACACGTGAGATATTATCTGTTTTGAGTCAGTGGGAAAAGTTGGAGATGAAAAATGGAGTGCTATGCCGAAAGGTCTATTTACCTTCTGAGATCGACATTCGATACCAAATTGTGGTGCCTAGTGAACTGGCTCGCTCCTTGGCAGTTGAGGCTCATAATAAGAATGGACATTTTGGTCATGAGAAGACCTTTCGTTGGTTACAGCGACTGATTTACTGCCCTGGTCTTCGTCAAATGGTCGAAGAAGTATGCCGCAGCTGTCGAACTTGTGAGATCCATAAGGCAATAGAACAGAGAGCTCCCCTGCAAACCATCGTGACCCAGGAACCTTTAGAAATCGTCATGATAGACTATCTAATGGTGGGCCCATCCAATAGCGGACACCAGTATTGCCTCGTAATGGTGGATCACTTCACCAAATTTGCGGTGGTAACCGCCACCAAGGACCAGACAGCTGAGTCAGCAGCTCGTGCTCTGTGCCAAGATTTCATTCGAGTATATGGGTGCCCCCAACGCATCCACTCCGACCAGGGCGCCTGCTTTGAGGGACACGTAATGAAAGAAGTTCAACCTATCTACGGGATAAAGAAGTCGCACACGACTCCATACCACCCTCAGGGAAATGGGGCCTGTGAAAGATTCAACAGAACTCTGCTACAGATGCTGCGGACTCTGGAGGAAGACAAGAAGTTACAGTGGCCTCAGTTCTTGTCTGAAATGGTGTGGGCCTATAACAATCAGGTCCATTCTACAACGGGGTACTCTCCTTATACACTTCTCTTTGGGCGGTCTGGGCGAAGTGTAGGAGAATTACAGTTGGATGATGTGGATGGGTTCCCTCCGAGGGATCCAACCTCTTGGGTGCGGGCGCACCGGCAGAGACTTGAGACGATCCATCGATTGGTGCGGCAGCGCCTGCAAGAACATCCCCATCCTGATAAGACCCCAGTGCAAGAAGCACCATTGCAACCAGGCGACCTGGTGCTAGTTCGTGTCAAGAAACCCCAAGGGAAATTGGAAAGCAGATGGGAGGCTTTGCCGTATCGTGTTGTTGGCCGCAAGTATGCGAATGGGCCAGTGTACCAGGTCCAGAAAGAAGGAACTGATTGTGTTCGAGTACTTCACCGAAATATGTTGCGCCTGTGTCATTCTGAAGGGACAAATCACGATGGGCCTGCCAATGTGAATGAGCTCCCACAGTCAGAGAATGGAGGTGCGGAATGGGCCTCCGACGAGGAGGATGATTGTTGGCCGATCCCTGCTCCTGGGGATGTTCCACCTGTGACTACTGTATCTCCGGCCTGTGCCCCCTCTGGTGCGGAATCCCCTGGTCCTTCTCAGCCCATAGCTGCAGCACCCCATAATATACCACCGGTCCTCAGACGGACCACTAGGCCAAATGCTGGTATTCCCCCTGTTCGGTATGCGCAGGATGAGTTTGTTTGTCCTGCCATACATCGGTATACTACCACCCTGTGCATAAAAGTACAACCCTCTGGATATACAGTCATAGGCAGGGACTGCCACTCTTAAAGTGGGGGGGAATATGTAAGAGACAGCCAATGTTGTCTTAAGCTTCATTTGTCTGTATAAACTGTTAATGTTGAATGTATTTCTGTGATTCTGTTCCTTTAAGACAGCAGCCATTGTAATTGTGACATGATGCTGGAGTGAGACCCCCCCCCCCTTTTATGTCAGCCTGCCTGTTCTGCAGACAGAGTGTGAGCAGAGAAGCAGGAAGTGACGAGACAGAGAGCAGCAGCCATCTTGGCAAGTGTTGTATTGAACTGGTGTGGAGATTTTTCTGTACAGCTAAGCTGTATCTTGGTCCAGAGACAAACAGAGTGTAAAGAGACAACAGGACTAGTGAGTCCACGTGAAAGGAACTGTGCTCAGTGGCTGATCAGTGAGACTGACATTGTGACTGTGTATATGGATACCACAGATAGAGACTCGCAGTGCTGTTGATGTACTGGACGGCACCTGCTAAATCCCGGCTTACATCCCAGCTCAGTGTATGGATTCGGCAGGACTGTCAGTGTGCTGAGTGGAATCTGCTGTTGGATTACATTGCATTCAGTTGGTTTCCCTGTCTGTTAAAGAGGACTTCATTTCTCCCAAGATCCTGATAACCGTGAGGAGAGGACGCTTCACTATAAAAGAAAGGACCGACTTTGGGCCCCACCGCGCGCTTCTACGGACTGTAAGCGGTCCACCTGGACCACTGGGGAAAAGGGGGTGCACCCAAATGTGAAGTCAGGGTCAGTTAGGGATAGTTTTGAGTATATTGTTCATTCAGTGTCCATACTGCAGAAGTGGACAGAGTAAAAGTAGAAACCATTGCAGAATTTGCCTTGAAATTGTTCATGCTATATTGTATATTTTGCTTGTCTTTAGCCCTGTCATTTTACCTTTAACTAGCCTTTATTAACTTATAGTAAATATATATTTTTTTTCTTGAACTACCGCGTGTGCGTTCATTTCTGGTTGCGGAGTCCAAACCACCTGCCTTGCTCTCGGTTCACACTACACCACACAGGAGAGATCCTCTATATACTACACCGCACAGGACAGATCCTCTATATACTACACCGCACAGGAGAGAGGACAGATCCTCTATATACTACACCACACAGGACAGATCCTCTATATACTACACCGCACAGGACCAGATCCTCTATATACTACACCGCACAGGAGAGAGGACAGATCCTCTATATACTACACCGCACAGGGAGAGGACAGATCCTCTATATACTACACCGCACAGGAGAGAGGACAGATCCTCTATATACTACACCACACAGGAGAGACGGACAGATCCTCTATATACTACACCACACAGGACAGATCCTCTATATACTACACCACACAGGAGAAGGAAGATCCTCTATATACTACACCACACGGGACAGATCCTCTATATACTACACCGCACAGGACAGATCCTCTATATACTACACGCAGAGGAGGCCTCTATACTACACCGCACAGGACAGATCCTCTATATACTACACCGCACAGGAGAGAGGACATATCCTCTATATACTACACCACACAGGAGAGACCCGGGAGAGGCGCCTCTATATACTACACCCCAGGAAGGACATATCCTCTATATACTACACCACACAGGACAGATCCTCTATATACTACACCACACAGGAGAGATCCTCTATATACTACACCACACCGCACAGAGCCGACAGATCCTCTATATACTACACCACACAGGAGAGAGGACAGATCCTCTATATACTACACCGCACAGGAGAGATCCTCTATATACTACACCGCACAGGACAGAGGACAGATCCTCTATATACTACACCACACAGGACAGATCCTCTATATACTACACCACACAGGAGAGAGGACAGATCCTCTATATACTACACCACACAGGACAGATCCTCTATATACTACACCACACAGGACAGATCCTCTATATACTACACCACACAGGACAGATCCTCTATATACTACACCACACAGGAGAGAGGACAGATCCTCTATATACTACACCACACAGGACAGATCCTCTATATACTACACCACACAGGACAGATCCTCTATATACTACACCACACAGGAGAGAGGACAGATCCTCTATATACTACACCACACAGGAGAGATCCTCTATATACTACACCACACAGGACAGATCCTCTATATACTACACCGCACAGGACAGATCCTCTATATACTACACCCAGCGGACAGACCTCTATAACTACACCGCACAGGCAGGACAGATCCTCTATATACTACACCGCACAGGACAGATCCTCTATATACTACACCACACAGGACAGATCCTCTATATACTGTGTGTACATAAGATTGACGTGCAGTTCTGGAGCTTTCAATGAGGATAAAGATGGCATGAGGCTTTAAAGATTAATGAGATCTTGAGGACTTGTTGGACTTTCAACTAGCCATCATTCCCTTTTAATCATTTGTTTGCATATTACAAACATGTTATTTTCTTGCCAGCCGGACCTGTGTCTATAAATCTGGATTTATGGGCAGTTCTATGAAATGTTAGTGCTGTGCTGCCACCTAGTGTCTTAACAAATTGTTATTTAATATTTTATGCTGTAGTAAGAACCTGTGGTCACATGTTCAGGTCCTCATGTCAGTAGAGCATTCTTGTCATGTAGGAGGAGCATGCTATATAAAAGTACTTCATGGTGCCATTATAGTTAGTGAGAACACAAGCCCATGTAGTGCACATTTACCCTGAATAGGGGTTTGGACCATCATGAAAAGCAGGAAAGAGAAGGAGAAGTAGCCAGGAAGCTGCAGGGGGAGCTGCCCAGACCAAGCCTGTGACAGAGGAGCTGCAGAGACTGTGACAGGCAAGAAAATAGCATATGATGAGAAGGAATACCCCTACCCACAGGACTGCCACCAAAAGAGAGCCATTGTATTTGTCTGTATAACACAGACACAGCTGTCCCAGAGATGACAACGTACAGAGGAGAATGGGTGGGAGGAGAAGGAGTCTCCTTCCATGTGGGTAAACCCCAAAGAGACAGCTGCAGAGAGGATGATAATACAGACCAGGCAACACAGCCCCAAGGCCACAGACTAGGCTGCAGATGAACTATGTGTGGGCAATGTCTCCGGTGTGAGAGACAGGAGAAGAAAATGTGTGAGCCCACTGTTACGATTGGTCTAGCTGCTGGATTCCCTCTTGTAGACATAACCATGGACTTGGATGTGAGGTAGAAATAGACAGAAGTCTCTCTGCAATACGACACAGTGGGGAGCATGCCAAGGACTTGTAGAATGTGACGGAGCCAAGAGCAGGAACCTACCTAGGAGCCAAGGCTGTGGTATACCTGGTCTAGCCTATAACAACTGCCCTGCGTCACTAAGGTCCCCCTCAGGACTAGGGAATGGTTAGAGAGATTGTATAACATTTGTTGGTTGGAGAGATAAATGTAAAATACATACAAATTGGATTTTGTCGACCCTGCCATGATTTCCACGCCATCCCATACCCTGCACATTCTTACACTGTTTCCGTCCACTAACAGGGACAAAGAGGACGACAGAACCCCCTGTCCATTGCTAGGCTCATATTCTAATAGCTGAACCAAACACTATGATCATACAAGAGTCCATGGCCAGAGGGGTCTCAGTCACATACACAATATACGTATCATTTCAATGACTCCAATATGTCCCTGGGGGTTGTCCCTGCACCCTGATATTACAATGCTGTGTCCCTGTCCACATCTGATGGATTCTGTCCTCACAGGCCGCTCTCTGCAATTCTTGTATACAGGGATATTGTAACTGTAATTGATGAGGGCCGAGCTTTGCTGCAGTGAGAGCGGCTGGAGGGAGGGGCGCAGCTGCCACAATGTAACAGGTCATTTCCAGAAATTCCCCAGCAATGAGAAGAGAACTGGGAAGACATCCAGAGACACAGACAAGGAGAGCAGGGAAGCGAGTGAGAGGTGGATGTATGGAGAGAGATGGAGGTGGCAGCTAATGGACAGTGAGCAGGACCACAGCTGCCTCAGCGTCATCCTCAGTATATCAGGGGAAACATCCAAGATTTGTGTTAATTTATCTGTATATCAGGGGATTACACAGATGTGAGGGCCAAGATGCAAAGAAAAGACTCTTGACTGCCAAAAATGATTGCATATAATAAAACATTATGTATAGTACTGCAATTTACTGACATATCCTACACCAATTACTTATCCTGTATTATACTCCAGAGCTGCGCTCACTATTCTGCTGGTACAGTCACTGTGTACATACATTACTTATCCTGTACTGATCCTGAGTTACATCCTGTATTATACTCCAGAGCTGCGCTCACTATTCTGCTGGTGCAGTCACTGTGTACATACATTACATTACTTATCCTGTACTGATCCTGAGTTACATCCTGTATTATACTTCAGAGCTGCGCTCACTATTCTGCTGGTACAGTCACTGTGTACATACATTACATTACTTATCCTGTATTATCTGAGTTACTCCTGTTCATACTCCAGAGCTGCGCTCACTATTCTGCTGGCACAGTTACTGTGTACATACATTACATTACTTATCCTGTACTGATCCTGAGTTACATCCTGTATTATACTCCAGAGCTGCACTCACTATTCTGCTGGTGCAGTCACTGTGTACATACATTACATTACTTATCCTGTACTGATCCTGAGTTACATCCTGTATTATACTCCAGAGCTGCGCTCACTATTCTGCTGGTACAGTCACTGTGTACATACATTACATTACTTATCCTGTACTGGTCCTGGTTATATCCTGTATTATACTCCAGAGCTGCGCTCACTATTCTGCTGGTGCAGTCACTGTGTACATACATTACATTACTTATCCTGTACTGATCCTGAGTTACATCCTGTATTATACTCCAGAGCTGCGCTCACTATTCTGCTGGTGCAATCACTGTGTACATACATTACATTACTTATCCTGTACTGCTCCTGAGTTACATCCTGTATTATACTCCAGAGCTGCGCTCACTATTCTGCTGGCGCAGTCACTGTGTACATACATTACATTACTTATCCTGTACTGATCCTGAGTTATATCCTATATTATACTCCAGAGCGGCGCTCACTATTCTGCTGGTACAGTCACTGTGTACATACATTACATTACTTATCCTGTACTGATCCTGAGTTACATCCTGTATTATACTCCAGAGCTGCACTCACTATTCTGCTGGTGCAGTCACTGTGTACATACATTACATTACTTATCCTGTACTGATCCTGAGTTATATCCTGTATTATACTCCAGAGCTGCACTCACTATCCTGCTGGTACAGTCACTGTGTACATACATTACATTACTTATCCTGTACTGATCCTGAGTTACATCCTGTATTATACTCCAGAGCTGCGCTCACTATTCTGCTGGTACAGTCACTGTGTACATACATTACATTACTTATCCTGTACTGATCCTGAGTTACATCCTGTATTATACTCCAGAGCTGCACTCACTATTCTGCTGGCGCAGTCACTGTGTACATACATTACATTACTTATCCTGTACTGATCCTGAGTTACATCCAGTATTATACTCCAGAGCTGCGCTCACTATTCTGCTGGTACAGTCACTGTGTACATACATTACATTACTTATCCTGTACTGATCCTGAGTTACATCCTGTATTATACTCCAGAGCTGCGCTCACTATTCTGCTGGTGCAGTCACTGTGTACATACATTACATTACTTATCCTGTACTGATCCTGAGTTACATCCTGTATTATACTCCAGAGCTGCGCTCACTATCCTGCTGGTGCAGTCACTGTGTACATACATTACATTACTTATCCTGTACTGATCCTGAGTTATATCCTGTATTATACCCCAGAGCTGCGCTCACTATTCTGCTGGTGCAGTCACTGTGTACATACATTACATTACTTATCCTGTATTATACTCCAGAGCTGCGCTCACTATTCTGCTGGTACAGTCACTGTGTACATACATTACATTACTTATCCTGTATTATACCCCAGAGCTGCGCTCACTATTCTGCTGGTGCAGTCACTGTGTACATACATTACATTACTTATCCTGTACTGATCCTGAGTTACATCCTGTATTATACTCCAGAGCTGCGCTCACTATTCTGCTGGTACAGTCACTGTGTACATACATTACATTACTTATCCTGTACTGATCCTGAGTTACATCCTGTATTATACCCCAGAGCTGCACTCACTATTCTGCTGGTACAGTCACTGTGTACATACATTACATTACTTATCCTGTACTGATCCTGAGTTACATCCTGTATTATACTCCAGAGCTGCGCTCACTATTCTGCTGGTGCAGTCACTGTGTACATACATTACATTACTTATCCTGTACTGATCCTGAGTTACATCCTGTATTATACTCCAGAGCTGCACTCACTATTCTGTTATAATGCAATGTATGTAGACAGTGGCTGCACCAGCAGAATAGTGAGTGCAGCTCTGGAGTATAATACAGGATGTAGCTTAGGTTCAGTACATCAGCACTAGGACTCAGCTGACCCCATAGCCAGTAATGCACTATACAAACTTATATCTTTGTGGAAAAGTGTGTGAATTATTTTGCTTTCTGTGTTCTTTTCCTTGTGCTCACATTTCCCTAGTCCAGTATTACAGCTGTAGTATTCGGCACATCCACAGTAATGCTTTTCCTATTTTCCATAGTGTAGGTGTGACATGTAGATGCCGTCTATACTGACACATTATATGAGCACGTGCAGACCTTGTGTCAAGGCCAAGCAGCTGCCCAAGTGCTCACATTCTTTTTTGTGTTTCTGGGTGCGGCCTTTAATTCAGGAATATTGGATAAAAGACAAATAACGAGGGGAATCGGAGGGGAGCAGAGAAGGGGACAGAGGAACAAACCAGAGACACTGGGACAGGCGGAGAGGAGCTGAGATCCCGGAGACACAGCCAGTAAGTGACGGCTTTACCTATTACAGTGTGACCTGGAGGGGACAGATGTGTGAGGAGGGGTGGAAGGAGAGAAAAAGATGTTAGGAGACTGGGGATGGAGCAAGAGACAGCCAGGGGCAGAGGCTGTGGCCAAACACATTGCATGTACAGCAATTCCTTTAATTTTTCTGTCTTAAATTGGTTTCCAGAATTCTTTAAAGGGGTTGTACCAGTTTTAGAAGTTCTCCTTTCCGTAGAACTGTCTAAACAGTGGGTGTCCAATTGCTGTGATCACCCCCGATCACAGAGCAAGGGCCCATCGGCTTTCTGAGGTGAGCGGCAGGTCTGACAGGCATGTAATTATCTGTGTATGGGACTGACGGAGATTGACAAATGCCAAGCTCACAAATCTCTGGCAGCCCCCTAGAGAATGAATGAAGCAGCAGCACCTACCTGACCTACCACTCCATTTAGATAGAGAACCGGGTCTGCAAACAGGGGAGAACTGATAAATTTGGTACAACCCTTTTAAATAAAGTTTTCTCCAACTTTCTAATATGCTTTGTCTTTCAATTCTCCAATTGCTGTCAGTGAATGGCATCATTATTGTTTCCACCCAGAGGCTGAAAATCTCACAATTTGGTGCAACTGTATCCAAATTTAATAATCCTCTATGAGCTCAACATTCTGATACATTTTATCATTGTAGCAAAGTATCAGGACAGAATAGGAATTTGCGCTGCTGATGTTTTTAGCTTACAGAGGATTTTCCAGACCAGATACATTGTAACAAGTCGTAGTGTAGAAACAAGAATGTTTCCATTCACTGACAACAAACAGCTGTTCAGTTGCTAATATATAAGATCATGAATGCAGCCATGATGTCCTTATTGTGGACAGGTTATCAGGAGGGACACTACATGTATGAGAAGATAACCTGACCACAATAAGGACATCATGGCTGGTTATCAGGGGGGACACTACATATATGAGAAGATAACCCGACCACAATAAGGACATCATGGCTAGTTATCAGGAGGACACTACATGTATGAGAAGATAACCCGACCACAATAAGGACATCATGTCTGGTTATCAGGAGGACACTACATGTATGAGAAGATAACCCGACCACAATAAGGACATCATGGCTGGTTATCAGGAGGGACACTACATGTATGAGAAGATAACCCGACCACAATAAGGACATCATGGCTGGTTATCAGGAGGGGACACTACATGTATGAGAAGATAACCTGACCACAATAAGGACATCATGGCTGGTTATCAGGGGGAGCACTACATGTATGAGAAGATAACCTGACCACAATAAGGACATCATGGCTGGCTATCAGGGAGGACACTACATGTATGAGGAAGATAACCTGACCACAATAAGGACATCGTGGCTGGTTATCAGGAGGACACTACATGTATGAGAAGATAACCCGACCACAATAAGGACATCATGGCTGGTACAGGGGGACACTACATGTATGAGAAGATAACCCCACCACAATAAGGACATCATGGCTGGTTATCAGGAGGGGACACTACATGTATGAGAAGATAACCTGACCACAATAAGGACATCATGGCTGGTTATCAGGAGGGACACTACATGTATGAGAAGATAACCCGACCACAATAAGGACATCATGGCTGGTTATCAGGAGGACACTACATGTATGAGAAGATAACCCGACCACAATAAGGACATCATGGCTGTGTTTCTGACAAGTCCTAAACCATACAAAGTTTCTGCATTCATGGTCGTATCCATTGGTAACTGATCATGACAACAGATGTCACCACTGAGATGGTTAGAGGGAATCTATAAAACTCTGCAAAATTTTTAATTATTTGTATTTGCAAAAATGATTGAAAAAAAAGTTTTCATTGTGTAGAATTGAATGTAGATGAGGTCTGTGGGAATTAATCTCAGACAGGCCCAAATGTCATCCACAGTGCAGCAGAGCCAGCCTCAGTGCCTTTATAGCAATGTCAGCCATAATGGCCCATGTCAGAGACAGCAGCAAAGTTTCAGATTTAGTTTCCTCAGTTGCAGTCCTAATCCTCTCACT
This sequence comes from Leptodactylus fallax, assembly GCA_947044405.1. NCBI lineage: Eukaryota > Metazoa > Chordata > Amphibia > Anura > Leptodactylidae > Leptodactylus > Leptodactylus fallax. The sequence continues at coordinate 63,222 of CAMRHE010000986.1, read as the reverse complement.
ATAAGCCATAGTAGCCTCAGAAAGTCCACGTGACCCCAGTAGTAGCCTCAATGCCGCCAGTATCAGCCACAGTTTCCCAGTGAAAGCCACAATATTCCAATAACAATGAAAGCTATAATGTCCCAATGTCAGCCCCAGTGCCAGCTTCAGTTTCCTTAGTGCAGCCCTTAATGTAAACCATAATGCCCCCAGTACAAGCCTCAATATCCCAGTGCTAGTCACAGTGCCCCAGTGTCAGCTTCAGTTACCCCAGAGTCAGCCCAATGACCCCAGTAAGACTCAGCACCCACAGTACAAGACTTAATGCCCCAGTGTCAAACACAGTTTGCCGCCAGCATGATTCTCCCCAGTGCCAGTAGCATTTAGGGACAACTATAATGCCACAATGTCAACCACTGTGCCCAATTCCAGCGTCATTTCCCCTAGTATAAGTTATTGTGCCCCCAGTGCAAGCTTCAATGCTCCAGTTTCAGTGACAGTGCCCCCAGTGTAAACCATAGTGCCAAACAAAAGTGTCCCCAGTGTCACCCACTAACATACCCAGTATGTCCATATCGGGGTGTTACCTATGTGGGCCCACAGGACCTGTCAGCGGCAGCCTCATGTGTAGAAGAGGGCATTTCAGATAAACTATCCTCCGAGATGTGTGACCATCAGATATCTTAATGTACTTAATAATGTAGTCATTGTACAGCAGTATTGATAGATTACTCTCTGTACAGAGCTGTTGTTGGGTCACTGTATGGCGGTATTTACTTTGGCATTGTGTGGCACTGCCATGTAGATACTATACAGTATTATTTTTCCACTGCATAGTGGGTAGTATAGTTATTTAGGCACATATTCCATAGCACTTATAATGATGCACTATATGGCAGAATGTTCCATGTATCACACCATACCATCAAATATACCACCCCATAAAGACCTATACACTGAGATCCCTAATGCCCCAGGGTCAGCCACAATGACCCTTCCTCCTGCACACTTCTGCTAGCTTCCTATGCAGTAAGCCGCAAGTTCTTCTCCTTGTCTCTTTGCTGTTTCTAGACTTTGGGGACTTTCTTGCTGCAGCCAGAATATTGGGTATATATGTAATAAACCTAACATTGGCACGCTTATTACACAGGCAGAGGGGGTGGGCAATGTGATGAGCAGCGATGCAGGAAAGTTGGGTGATCGCCCATAGGGGTGTGGTATGACTGGACATGACTGCCGCCATCTATTATGTGTGACTTCTCTGTGCACTTATGGTCTTAAACGTGTCATGATGAATGTGAATATAAACACGGCAGAGAAATCCTCGCTCTTGCTTTCCGGCCTCCAGGCGACTTGGCCCTTGTGCTCTGTAATAAGATGCGGCCAGTTCATGCATTCCTTACACACTGGCTTCTTACTGGTTTCACCTCACATACTGGAAAGAACATGTTAGTAACAAGATGAAATCCTCTATATCAGGGGCCCCAACTGCTATAGCTCAAGGGCCACACAATAGATGAAGATATCCACACCTAAGACACACCTAAGACTGCTAGAAACTAGCCATGGGTACGTAATACTGCTCCAGTATGACCCTGAGACTGCAGAGACTGGCAGAGACCATGTTTGACTACATGTGAGTACTGTGACTGGTTAGTCAGATAAGTCCCTGCTGCCCAATAGTGTCCACCTTGAGCTGTAGAGTCTACAGAGATTTACTTACCTGAAAAGGATGAATCTCTGGAACAGTAAAACACGTCCACTTTATTGTCAAAGCATATAAAATCCATAGAAATTCACAGAAGGCCACATTCGCAGTGGTACACAAGCATGGATCTACCTGCGTCCTTATTCAGGGCAACATGATAACCGCCAAGCCCATGCCCTGAATAACTGTAACCACCAAGCCTGTGTCATGTGAAACTGTAACCACCAAGACTGTGCCCCTAATACCTATACCCACCAAGCTGTGCCATGAGATATTGTAACCATCTATGACCTGAAAGACCGTGACAACCAAGCAAAAGCCCTGAAAAATCCTAAACCACCTAGTGTAGGCCCTGAAAAATTGTAACCACCAAGCTTGTGCCCCTAATAACTGTAGTCATCCAGCCTGTGCCCTGAAACACTGCAACCAGTAAGCCTGTGCCCTGAAAGATTGTAAAAAGTAAGCATGTGTCCTGAAAGATTGTAATCAGCAAGCCTGTGCCCTTAAAGATTGTAACCAGCAAGCCTGTGCCCTTAAAGATTGTAACCAGTAAGCCTGTGCCCTGAAAGATTGAAACCAGCAAGCCTGTGCCCTGAAAGATTGTAACCAGCAAGCCTGTGCCCTTAAAGATTGTAACCAGCAAGCCTGTGCCCTGAAAGATTGTAACCAGTAAGCCTGTGCCCTGAAAGATTGTAACCAGTAAGCCGGCCCTGAAAGTTGTAACTAGTAAGTCTGTGCCCTGAAAGATTGTAACCAGTAAGCCTGTGCCCTGAAAGATTGTAACCAGCAAGTCTGTGCCCTGAAAGATAGTAACCAGCAAGTCTGTGCCCTGAAAGATTGTAACCAGCAAGCTTGCTGTGCGCTGAAAGATTGTGACCAACAAGCCTGTGCCCTGAAAGATTGTAACCAGCAAGCCTGTGCCCTGAAAGATTGTAACCAGTAAGCCTGTGCCCTGAAAGATTGTAACTAGTAAGTCTGTGCCCTGAAAGATTGTAACCAGCAAGTCTGTGCCCTGAAAGATTGTAACCAGCAAGTCTGTGCCCTGAAGGATTGTAACCACAGATTGTAACCAGCAAGCCTGTGCCCTGAAAGATTGTAACCAGCAAGCCTGTGCCCTGAAAGATTGTAACCAGCAAGCCTGTGCCCTGAAAGATTGTAACCAGCAAGCCTGTGCCCTGAAAGATTGTAACCAGTAAGCCTGTGCCCTGAAAGATTGTAACTAGTAAGTCTGTGCCCTGAAAGATTGTAACTACAGAGCTGTGCCCTGAAAGATTGTAACCAGCAAGTCTGTGCCCTGAAAGATTGTAACCAGCAAGTCTGTGCCCTGAAAGATTGTAACCAGCAAGCCTGTGCCCTGAAAGATTGTAACCAGCAAGCCTGTGCCCTGAAAGATTGTAACCAGCAAGCCTGTGCCCTGAAAGATTGTAACCAGCAAGCCTGTGCCCTGAAAGATTGTGGGAGAAACCAGCAAGCCTGTGCCCTGAAAGATTGTAACCAGTAAGCCTGTGCCCTGAAAGATTGTAACTAGTAAGTCTGTGCCCTGAAAGATTGTAACCAGCAAGCCTGTGCCCTGAAAGATTGTAACCAGCAAGCCTGTGCCCTGAAAGATTGTAACCAGCAAGCCTGTGCCCTGAAAGATTGTAACCAGCAAGCCTGTGCCCTGAAAGAGTAACCAGCAAGCCTGTGCCCTGAAAGATTGTAACCAGTAAGCCTGTGCCCTGAAAGATTGTAACCAGCAAGCCTGTGCCCTGAAAGATTGTAACCAGTAAGCCTGTGCCCTGAAAGATTGTAACCAGCAAGTCTGTGCCCTGAAAGATAGTAACCAGCAAGTCTGTGCCCTGAAAGATTGTAACCAGGCTTGCTGAAAGCTTGTAACTAGAGCTGTGCCCTGAAAGATTGTAACCAGCACAGCCTGTGCCCTGAAAGATTGTAACCAGCAAGCTCTGTGCCCTGAAAGATTGTAACCAGCAAGCCTGTGCCCTGAAAGATTGTAACCAGTAAGCCTGTGCCCTGAAAGATTGTAACTAGTAAGTCTGTGCCCTGAAAGATTGTAACCAGCAAGCCTGTGCCCTGAAAGATTGTAACCAGTAAGCCTGTGCCCTGAAAGATTGTAACTAGTAAGTCTGTGCCCTGAAAGATTGTAACCAGCAAGTCTGTGCCCTGAAAGATTGTAATCAGCAAGCTTGCTGTGCGCTGAAAGATTGTGACCAACAAGCCTGTGCCCTGAAAGATTGTAACCAGCAAGCCTGTGCCCTGAAAGATTGTAACCAGTAAGCCTGTGCCCTGAAAGATTGTAACTAGTAAGTCTGTGCCCTGAAAGATTGTAACCAGCAAGTCTGTGCCCTGAAAGATTGTAACCAGCAAGTCTGTGCCCTGAAAGATTGTAACCAGCAAGCCTGTGCCCTGAAAGATTGTAACCAGCAAGCCTGTGCCCTGAAAGATTGTAACCAGCAAGCCTGTGCCCTGAAAGATTGTAACCAGTAAGCCTGTGCCCTGAAAGATTGTAACTAGTAAGTCTGTGCCCTGAAAGATTGTAACTAGCAAGCCTGTGCCCTGAAAGATTGTAACCAGTAAGCCTGTGCCCTGAAAGATTGTAACTAGTAAGTCTGTGCCCTGAAAGATTGTAACCAGCAAGTCTGTGCCCTGAAAGATTGTAATCAGCAAGCATGCTGTGCGCTGAAAGATTGTGACCAACAAGCCTGTGCCCTGAAAGATTGTAACCAGCAAGCCTGTGCCCTGAAAGATTGTAACCAGTAAGCCTGTGCCCTGAAAGATTGTAACTAGTAAGTCTGTGCCCTGAAAGATTGTAACCAGCAAGTCTGTGCCCTGAAAGATTGTAACCAGCAAGTCTGTGCCCTGAAAGATTGTAACCAGAAAGCCTGTGCCCTGAAAGATTGTAACCAGCAAGCCTGTGCCCTGAAAGATTGTAACCAGCAAGCCTGTGCCCTGAAAGATTGTAACCAGTAAGCCTGTGCCCTGAAAGATTGTAACTAGTAAGTCTGTGCCCTGAAAGATTGTAACTAGCAAGCCTGTGCCCTGAAAGATTGTAACCAGTAAGCCTGTGCCCTGAAAGATTGTAACTAGTAAGTCTGTGCCCTGAAAGATTGTAACCAGCAAGTCTGTGCCCTGAAAGATTGTAACCAGCAAGTCTGTGCCCTGAAAGATTGTAACCAGCAAGCCTGTGCCCTGAAAGATTGTAACCAGTAAGCCTGTGCCCTGAAAGATTGTAACTAGTAAGTCTGTGCCCAGAAAGATTGTAACCAGCAAGCCTGTGCCCTGAAAGATTGTAACCAGTAAGCCTGTGCCCTGAAAGATTGTAACTAGTAAGTCTGTGCCCTGAAAGATTGTAACCAGCAAGTCTGTGCCCTGAAAGATTGTAACCAGCAAGTCTGTGACCTGAAAGATTGTAACCAGCAAGCCTGTGCCCTGAAAGATTGTAACTAGCAAGCCTGTGCCCTGAAAGATTGTAACCAGCAAGCCTGTGCCCTGAAAGGACTGAGCTGTGCCCTGAAAGATTGTAACCAGCAAGCCTGTGCCCTGAAAGATTGTAACCAGCAAGCCTGTGCCCTTAAAGATTGTAACCAGCAAGCCTGTGCCCTGAAAGATTGTAACCAGTAAGCCTGTGCCCTGAAAGATTGTAACTAGTAAGTCTGTGCCCTGAAAGATTGTAACTAGCAAGCCTGTGCCCTGAAAGATTGTAACCAGCAAGCCTGTGCCCTTAAAGATTGTAACCAGCAAGCCTGTGCCCTGAAAGATTGTAACCAGTAAGCCTGTGCCCTGAAAGATTGTAACCAGTAAGCCTGTGCCCTGAAAGATTGTAACTAGTAAGTCTGTGCCCTGAAAGATTGTAACTAGCAAGCCTGTGCCCTGAAAGATTGTAACCAGCAAGCCTGTGCCCTTAAAGATTGTAACCAGCAAGCCTGTGCCCTGAAATATTGTAACCAGCAAGCCTGTGCCCTGAAAGATTGTAACCAGCAAGCCTGTGCCCTGAAAGATTGTAACCAGCAAGCCTGTGCCCTTAAAGATTGTAACCAGCAAGCCTGTGCCCTGAAAGATTGTAACCAGTAAGCCTGTGCCCTGAAAGATTGTAACTAGTAAGTCTGTGCCCTGAAAGATTGTAACTAGCAAGCCTGTGCCCTGAAAGATTGTAACCAGCAAGCCTGTGCCCTTAAAGATTGTAACCAGCAAGCCTGTGCCCTGAAAGATTGTAACCAGCAAGCCTGTGCCCTTAAAGATTGTAACCAGCAAGCCTGTGCCCTGAAAGATTGTAACCAGTAAGCCTGTGCCCTGAAAGATTGTAACTAGTAAGTCTGTGCCCTGAAAGATTGTAACCAGTAAGCCTGTGCCCTGAAAGATTGTAACCAGCAAGTCTGTGCCCTGAAAGATAGTAACCAGCAAGTCTGTGCCCTGAAAGATTGTAACCAGCAAGCTTGCTGTGCGCTGAAAGATTGTGACCAACAAGCCTGTGCCCTGAAAGATTGTAACCAGCAAGCCTGTGTCCTGAAAGATTGTAACCAGTAAGCCTGTGCCCTGAAAGATTGTAACTAGTAAGTCTGTGCCCTGAAAGATTGTAACCAGCAAGTCTGTGCCCTGAAAGATTGTAACCAGCAAGTCTGTGCCCTGAAAGATTGTAACCAGCAAGTCTGTGCCCTGAGAGATTGTAACCAGCCCGCCCTAAAGAGTAACCAGCAAGCCTGTGCCCTGAAAGATTGTAACCAGCAAGCCTGTGCCCTGAAAGATTGTAACCAGCAAGCCTGTGCCCTGAAAGATTGTAACCAGTAAGCCTGTGCCCTGAAAGATTGTAACCAGCAAGCCTGTGCCGGTTGTACGGGGGGGCCTGAAAGATTGTAACCAGTAAGCCTGTGCCCTGAAAGATTGTAACCAGCAAGTCTGTGCCCTGAAAGATTGTAACCAGCAAGCCTGTGCCCTGAAAGATTGTAACCAGCAAGCCTGTGCCCTGAAAGATTGTAACCAGCAAGCCTGTGCCCTGAAAGATTGTAACCAGCAAGCCTGTGCCCTGAATAATAGTAACACAAGTCTGTCCCTTATAGAGTGTAACCAGCAAGCATGTGCCGTGAAGCACTGTAGCAATTTGTAAAGATTCTAACTAGCAGACAAAAAGATACATTGCAACCAGAAACGTAGTGCCCTGAAAGATTCACAGCAAGCCTGGGCCCTGAAAGATTGTAACCGCAAGCCTGTGCCCTGAAAGATTGTAACCAGCAAGCCTGTGCGCTGAAAGATTGTGACCAGCAAGCCTGTGCCCTGAAAGATTGTAACCAGCAAGCCTGTGCGCTGAAAGATTGTGACACAAGAGCTCTGACAGATCTGTGAGGTAGAGCCCTGAAAGATTGACACCAGCAAGCCTGTGCCCTCTAAGATTGTAGCCAGCAAGTGCCCCAAGAGCTTGTAACAAGCTAGCCTGTGCCCTGAAAGATTGTAACCAGCAAGACGTGCCCTGACAGATCGTATGCAGCTAGCCTGTGCCCTGAAAGGTGTACACAAGAGCTTACAATCTATGTAGGTAGAGGGGCCCTGACACATTGTAGCCTGTACAATCTGTGCCCTGAAGGTAGTAACCAGACACAAGAGCTTACAATGCTATGAGGTAGAGATAGTGACAAAAAGAAAAGGGGGGCCCGCCCAGAGAGCTTACAATCTATGAGGTAGAGGGTGACACAAGAGCTTACAATCTATGAGGTAGAGGTGACACAAGAGCTTACAATCTATGAGGTAGAGGGAGGTGACACGGTGACACAAGAGCTTACAATCTATGAGGTAGAGGAGGTGACACAAGAGCTGGTACAATCTATGAGGTAGAGGTGACACAAGAGCTTACAATCTATGAGGTAGAGGGGGTGACACAAGAGCTTACAATCTATGAGGTAGAGGTGACACAAGAGCTTACAATCTATGAGGTAGAGGTGACACAAGAGCTTACAATCTATGAGGTAGAGGGTGACACAAGAGCTTACAATCTATGAGGTAGAGGAGGTGACACAGGAGCTTACAATCTATGAGGTAGAGGAGGTGACACAAGAGCTTACAATCTATGAGGTAGAGGAGGTGACACAAGAGCTTACAATCTATGAGGTAGGAGGTGACACAAGAGCTTACAATCTATGAGGTAGAGGAGGTGACACAAGAGCTTACAATCTATGAGGTAGAGGTGACACAGGAGCTTACAATCTATGAGGTAGAGGAGGTGACACAAGAGCTTACAATCTATGAGGTAGAGGGTGACACAGGAGCTTACAATCTATGAGGTAGAGGGGGTGACACAAGAGCTTACAATCTATGAGGTAGAGGAGGTGACACAAGAGCTTACAATCTATGAGGTAGAGGAGGTGACACAAGAGCTTACAATCTATGAGGTAGAGGGTGACACAAGAGCTTACAATCTATGAGGTAGAGGGGTGACACAAGAGCTTACAATCTATGAGGTAGAGGGGGTGACACAAGAACTTACAATCTATGAGGTAGAGGTGACACAAGAGCTTACAATCTATGAGGTAGAGGAGGTGACACAAGAGCTTACAATCTATGAGGTAGAGGAGGTGACACAAGAGCTTACAATCTATGAGGTAGAGGGGGTGACACAAGAACTTACAATCTATGAGGTAGAGGTGACACAAGAGCTTACAATCTATGAGGTAGAGGAGGTGACACAAGAGCTTACAATCTATGAGGTAGAGGGGTGACACAAGAGCTTACAATCTATGAGGTAGAGGAGGTGACACAAGAGCTTACAATCTATGAGGTAGAGGGGTGACACAAGAGCTTACAATCTATGAGGTAGAGGAGGTGACACAAGAGCTTACAATCTATGAGGTAGAGGAGGTGACACAAGAGCTTACAATCTATGAGGTAGAGGTGACACAAGAGCTTACAATCTATGAGGTAGAGGAGGGTGACACAAGAGCTTACAATCTATGAGGTAGAGGTGACACAAGAGCTTACAATCTATGAGGTAGAGGAGGTGACACAAGAGCTTACAATCTATGAGGTAGAGGGGGTGACACAAGAGCTTACAATCTATGAGGTAGAGGTGACACAAGAGCTTACAATCTATGAGGTAGAGGAGGTGACACAAGAGCTTACAATCTATGAGGTAGAGGAGGTGACACAAGAGCTTACAATCTATGAGGTAGAGGAGGTGACACAAGAGCTTACAATCTATGAGGTAGAGGGGGTGACACAGGAGGTAGCAGGGGTGACATCGGAGGTAGCATTGCTTATACAGTGGTCAGACAATTGTGTAATAGAGGTTACTGCCATTACACATATATAAAGCTGTAGGAGCCGTCACCAGTCGTGTCCTGTAACGTGCAGACGGTGCCCGGACATATAAAGTTAGTCTGATACGGCCTCATATCCTGTGAGGTAATGCGGGAGCCTGAACAGAGGAGGGGACGTTTTAGGGATTCTCACTACGGAAGGGTTTACATTAGGAGATGTGATCGGCCTGTCTGATAAGATGTGTCTTTAGTTTACGTTTGAAGCTTTAGAAATTGGGGGTTAATCTGATTGTCCCAGATCGAGCATTCCAGAGAAGTGGTGCAACTCGGGAGAAGTCTTGTATGCGAGCGTGGGAGGTTCTGATAATAGAGGATGTTAGTCTTAGGTCATCGAGTGAGCGGAGAGCACGGGTTGGGCGATAGACAGAGATGAGGGAGGAAATGTAGGGAGGTGCAGCATTATGGAGAGCCTTGTGGTGAGGGGGGAGAAGTTTATATTGTATTCTGTATTGAATAGGCAGCCAATGTAGTGACCGGCACAGACCGGAGGCCTCGCTGTAGTGACCGGCACAGACTGGAGGCCTCGCTGTAGTGACCGGCACAGACCGGAGGCCTCGCTGTAGTGACCGGCACAGACCGGAGGCCTCGCTGTAGTGACCGGCACAGACCGTAGGCCTCGCTGTAGTGACCGGCACAGACCGGAGGCCTCGCTGTAGTGACCGGCACAGACCGGAGGCCTCGCTGTAGTGACCGGTACAGACCGGAGGCCTCGCTGTAGTGACCGACACAGACCGGAGGCCTCGCTGTAGTGACCGGCACAGACCGGAGGCCTCGCTGTAGTGACCGGCACAGACCGGAGGCCTCGCTGTAGTGACCGGCGCAGACCGGAGGCCTCGCTGTAGTGATCGGCACAGCCCGGAGGCCTCGCTGTAGTGACCGGCGCAGACCGGAGGCCTCGCTGTAGTGACCGGTACAGACCGGAGGCCTCGCTGTAGTGACCGGTACAGACCGGAGGCCTCGCTGTAGTGACCGGCGCAGACCGGAGGCCTCGCTGTAGTGACCGGCGCAGACCGGAGGCCTCGCTGTAGTGACTTGCACAGACCGGAGGCCTCGCTGTAGTGACCGGCACAGACCGGAGGCCTCGCTGTAGTGACCTGCACAGACCGGAGGCCTCGCTGTAGTGACCGGCACAGACCGGAGGCCTCGCTGTAGTGACCGGCACAGACCGGAGGCCTCGCTGTAGTGACCGGCACAGACCGGAGGCCTCGCTGTAGTGACCTGCACAGACCGGAGGCCTCGCTGTAGTGATCGGCACAGACCGGAGGCCTCGCTGTAGTGACCGGCACAGACCGGAGGCCTCGCTGTAGTGACCGGCACAGACCGGAGGCCTCGCTGTAGTGACCGGCACAGACCGGAGGCCTCGCTGTAGTGATCGGCACAGACCGGAGGCCTCGCTGTAGTGACCGGCACAGATCGGAGGCCTCGCTGTAGTGACCGGCACAGACCGGAGGCCTCGCTGTAGCGTCTAGACTGATAGATGAGCCTGGCCGCCGCATTCAGAATAGATTGTAGAGGAGAGAGTTTAGTAAGGAGTTACAGTAGTCAAGGCGAGAGTGAATCAGGGCAACAATAAGTGTCTTTAGTGTATCTGTGGTAAGGAAAGGGCGGATTCTGGAGATGTTTTTGAGGTGGAGATGACAAGAGCGTGCGAGTTATATAACTGTAACCAGCAAGCCTGTGCCCTGATAGACTATAACCACCAAGCTAGGCACAACAGATTAAGGGTGGGTTCACACTACTGTTGTTAATGTCTGTTGCTGTCATCCATCATAGGACGTTTCCATTGGTACTAAGGTATGGCGGACACCTTATTCCATCATGTTTGTTTACTTTTCTGACAGAAGAAAACGCTGCACATTCAGTGTCTGTCATATTGTTTACATTAGTGTCAACATTCTATGATGGATGACAGCAACGGACATTAACAACGGTAGTGTGAACCCACCCTTAATCTGTTGTACACCAACCTTGAGTGGGGCCCCAAGACATATCACTCAGAGAGTCAATAATAATGGTAAGGGCTGTCCTTCTGACCTGTGCCTGACTCTATTACGGCACTAAGCCTGGCTCTGGTATGGGGGCAGTGTGGCTCTGTTGCCCATCACATGCCACATGACCGTCTACCATGTCCAGAGCTTAGTACATGGGGCTGATGGGGTTATATATCTGGTATGATGCTACGTTTTCCGCCCTCCTTGTATTTTGGCCAGACTGGGATGTTTTTCTCTCCTCTTACTTGTTGTCTCTTCTCCGCAGAGATGTCAGGTGTGGACAGCCATTACTGCTGCTTGTTACTTCTCACAGTTTTGGCCATTGGTGAGTATAAGAATGGAGAGTCGATGAGTGCAGACCTCTATGGCCGCTCACACAGAGGTATTGTGCACCTCGTGCCTCACTGATGAGATATATTCTTATTACTCTGTGTTGCTTTGTGTCCTGCAGTGCTGCCGGCTCAGGGGAATGTGGTCGTCCGGAGAGATACCAGTGAGTTTGATATCATCATAAATTTACGGATGTTGCTTTATCCGTCTCTCAGTAGTGGCGACAACCTCGCCTGACACTTGGGGCTCATTCCTTATTGTCATATGTTCCCTATAATTGGGAAACCCTCCTGTTTTCTTCCTCTGCCCCTAATGATGCTCACTTTGCACATTTTGTATAGGTCCATATTACATATCTTTACATTGGACGATTTACCACTAGGGAGACCCGCCGCAGTCATAGCATGGCTAGACACCACCAGTACCCCATAATATTACCTGGCATGCTCAGTCTCATATATTACCACCCACTACTGCTGCTTTAATAAAATTGCCATTCACAACGAGTAACATTGCCAGGCGTAGTCAATGACCTGATACCTACCACAAGTGCCATAGTGCCTTCACCGAAAATCCCACACAATCTCCCATAGTCTGTCCTGCGAGGGCTTGAACACTAAATATCAGGACATTTCCTATTTAGACATATGTGTTACGTGTGGGTATACGTCCCCCTGGTGGTCATCCCAGGCACTGCACCAGCCTATACAAGAGCACTGAGCGCTGGCAGGATACTTGGTTGTGCTGCCATTTCTGAATTTGCTGCATTGCTGACATCTAGTGGACAATTTGAAAACTGCATTTCTTGATTCCTTTCCGAAGAAAATGAATGCCAGAGATCAGAGAAAACTCTCTTTAAGCCTCTTTTAAACCCCTGCATGCTGGTATCAAAGTCCATACAAGAGGAAATGCAATCCTGAGATGTGTTCTGTACCCATACCTTATGTCGGCGCACCGTTATGGTGACATACGGTTGTGCACAAATTTTGGTTAAATCACTGGAATCAGAGTAACTTGTCCTTCATGGGAATCAAAGCTACAGGTTACCTTTTGACTGTCCAAAACCAAGATAAGAATTGGCCCCACTGACTGTGAGGGACTGATGTGAATGGTGACCATCTTTGTACAGCCTTACGGAATATGTTGGTGCTATAAACAGAAAATAAATAGAGTAGAATCATATATTAAGTAATGACCTATAAAAAGTTCCCAGCAGGTGGCAGTAAGTGTCCGGCTTTGCATTTCCGGGGTTTTGACAGATTATTATTAAGGCTATCAGAGATCTGGAAATCAATGACACATCAGGTAGATCCACAGATATAATGAGGCGTTTTATATAAACTAGATTTGCCTTTGTGACTATGTCAGGAACGTTAGGTCCTAGAGAGCTGAAACCTGGCCTAAAGCTGCGGAAGTGCCTGAATTATCTATGTGCCAAATGGTGCAGATTGGTGTAGTTGTTTGGCCATGCATAAAGAACAGGCATCAGACAGCAGGCAACAGGTAACAGAAATTCATTTTTATGTATATAGATGTATTATACCTTACTCAGCGGTTAATGAAATCTCTTTCTTTTGTGATACAGATGTCACTACATCCCCAGAGTCAGGTGAGTGCTTCTTGTGGTCATCTGTAGAGGTAATAACTCCAGGACTTGGTCATGTACCACATCACCATCTTTTATTTCGTTGTAGTCTATAGGACCTCCTTACCCAAGTGCTATATATTGCCCACATGGTCCGACAATATAGGGCCTAATTTCCCTACATGGAACCAAAAAGTGGCCACTTTTTTTCTAAAAAGTGTAACATTTTGTCCAGATTGCGCTATACTTTGCCCAGATCGGTAGTATTTGTAGAACCCTGTAGAATCATTTCACAAAAACCATAGTTGTCCCTACCATAGAACACTTGGGAGACATCTATGTGTATATCCATTTGGATAGCTGGGGGTACTGTATGCGTATATTATTTTTGTATCCATAGCTACAGCGTTGTGCAAAAGTTTTAGGCTAGCAGGGAGCAACTACTGCAGAGTAAGAATACTTTCAGAAATAGAAGGGTTAATGGTTTATTTTTGTGAATGAAGAAAAGAGAAAAGTAAATCCCATCAATATGATGTGACCTTTGCCCTTTGGAGGAGGAGTCCTGGAAGTGATGATCCGGCCCCCACAGATATAGCCCTGATCTCATCCTCCAGTCCGTCTGGGATGACATGAAGAGACAGAAGGATTGGAGCAAGCAACATCCACTGAAGATCTGTGCTTAGTTCTCCAAGATGGAGGGAACAACCTCCCTGCCCAGTTCTAACAAAAACTGTCTGCAAGTACCGAGAAGAACTGATGGAAGGCAAAGGGCAAAGGTCACACCGAATATCGATGGGATTTAATAATTTTGTGTTTTCCATCTGGATTCTGAGACCAACTCAAAAGTATTTTTCCGTGTAGTCCTACAAAAAAATCCATAGCAAAATTTAGGACAAGTTCACACTACTGTTACTATCCATCATGGGATGAGAGCAATGGGCATTGATGATAATAGAGTGACTGATGTCGGTGATGCCCCCTGTTTGTATTCACTCTCATGTAAAAAAAAAAAAAACATGGCGGCAGCTTTCTCCTATCTTCTTTCTTCCATCATGTTTTTTACATTAGAGTCGCTGATGGAGGGGGCTCCGTCTGTGTCCATCATTCTATTACTGTTAATGTGCGTTGCCCTCATCCTACGACAGATGTGTGAGCCTAACCTTACTCAGCATGTGGATAAAAATGGAGGAAATCATCACGTCTGCTCCAAATAACAGAAACCTTGTCTGTTGTTACAGATGATAAAGTTACTCCAACCCCTGGAGGTGAGTACACACTTATGGGGACACTATACGAGCTGAAACTACTAGTTATTTTTACACAGAACAGCGCCCCCTGGAGTTTTATTAAATAATTCCTAGAATATATGATTGAAATCACCCAAAATTAGCCCTTTTCTATTCTGTCATAGAATCAGAAGACCGAACTAAGCACTAAAACGGATATGTCCATTGACGGACAACAGATCCTGAGGGACGCCTGTGACTATAATGGGGTCCACCAGATATCCGTTGTTTTCTATTATTTCGCCAGGCAAAAAAGTTGCACTTGCAGGAGTTTTCTACATGGCTGATGCTGTAAGGTTGCTATGCCTACCAGCCAAAGTTTAGCTGGGGGTTTGAGTCAATCCGGGCTGTACTTCAGCCTCCAATCCAGGGCTGAGGTGGGGTATTGTACCCTGACACTGTCCTTACTCAGGTGCCTGTGACTGCATCTGTATCTAGGCTCTGTGATCTCTGAACTCACTCATTTACTTATTAAGCAGTGGTTCTGGAGCTCTGTATCAGAAAAAGTTAACCAGCAGAGGATTTTGTACTTGTGAATGAAATGGCATTTTACAATTACTCTTTATTTCTCACGATTTTACTTCTTTTCTGTCTCCCTCTCAGACTGTAAGGAGGTAAAGTATCCCTGTACCCGCGTATATTCGGTACAGAAGCCGGTCAAGCAGTGTATCAGCTACCTGTGCGTCACCAGGTATACATCACACACTTACTAAAGGCAAAACTATGTTAAAAATTTAAATTTAAAAATTGAATTTAAAAAAAAATTTAATTTTAAAATTTTAATTTAAATCTATTTTGTATTTTAACATAGAGTATAATAACTGGAGGCCCAGGGGAGCGGTAGATTAAAAAACACCTCTCCTGCCTGGTTTTCTTACCCGGCATTGGCTCTTCTCCCTACGAACTTGGCCGGCATCTTCTGCGATGCCTTTCGCCCCAGGAAGAGCCAGCAGGTGGAAGAGCCAACGCCGGGGAAGAAGACTGGCTGAGGTGTGTATTTATTATTATATTGACCGCACCTCTCCTAGGCCTCCTGAAGCCTGGTCTAAAGCTGTGGAACAGACATCACCCAAAAAACATCAGACATCAATCTTTTTATTTTCACCGCCGCTTCCCTGGGCCTCCACTTATTACTATAATAATAATCGAAGCTGCACAAATATTCGCAAAACTAATTTTGCAAGGTTTGCCCATCTCTAGTTGGCGCACAGCTAGGCTATGGTCTGTAGGATCCATCCAGTATCAGAATGAGATTCCTTGGGCCTACCAGATAAAATTATTCTGATGGCCACCGTCCAACAACCCCTAGAAGATAGACCAAAGTACCCTCCAAATATGGGTGTCTTCTGCTGCACCATTATTGTGAGGGCCAAGCCATGTGCATGGACCTTTATAGATATCCCTTGCCCCATTCTTTCTTAAGTAGAGTCCCATACCTTCCTTGACCCTTAACTTTTGCCCTCTTCGTGCAGTGTCCGGCGTGTGTACATGGTGAATAAGGAGATCTGTACCAAGATCATGTGCAAGGAGGACGAGATCATTCAGGGTGAGTATATAGACCAGATAAGACCACCAGACGGCCATATATCCAGCCGCATGCTTCATTGTGATGTCACTGCTCTCTTATCTACAGATGAAAAATGCCGCCAGCTCGCTGGGCTCCCTCCACGGCGCCATCCAGAACCTCAAGAACCTACGGAGGATGAAACCGATGGAAACTAAAGAGAGAAACCATCATATATCAACCCCCAGTATTATGCACTCCAGTGATGGGGTGACCTTCTCCAGAACACTGAATCTAGAGCATTACTATCATATGCACCCCCTTATTCCTGACCGTATTACCAACTAAGTCTCCATGTAGACCCCACTTGTGCAACATCGTAGCCCTAGCACCCTCAACTCCTGTTAGCTGGATTTTCATTGGTTACTATCAGCAACACCGTCACTTTAATTGCACCAGTTTGCATGTAATGCTTTCTATGGTGGTGCTGGCACAGATAGAGGGGGGTGACTGCACATAGAGGACACCTCTGGAGAAATAAAGTTGCACAATTATTGAATAGCAGTTCTAGTCTGGTATGATACCCTGATCAGATCCATATTTTTGTTCATAGGGGGCAGTATTATAGTAGATATATTCTTTGTCATAGGGGCAGTGTTATATTAGGCCTTTTTTTAGTATTGTATTAGTTAAGTTCTTGTCCATAGGGGGCAGTATTATAGTAGATATATAGGAGACGGTATAGCAGTGTCAGGGGGTAGACATTAGGGAGTAGTGTAGGACACGTCTACAGGGATATCTCAGTTGCACTATGTAACACATGACATTGGCCCCCCAGTATATCTGCGCCTCTGTATCCCTATACATGTAATGCTGTGACATTTACAATGTAAAGACATTTAGTGGACCCTCCACTGTATGATATACGTGTGTACCTGTACTGCTATAATATATGCTAAGCAGAGTGACATATGACACTGTTTTTGCATTATTACTCCTAAGCAATGATAGTGAAATGTATCAAGACATGAACTTTGGTGTCACTAGAAATAAGATTCACACCGTGTCATTTGGGGTTAATGAGCCGGAGCCTCGTACTGCGGTTGAATCAGCCCTGGAGGTATCGGGAAGATCGTGCAGGGTGCTTCTTTTCTCTGGGTCCTGAATACAATGGGAGGCAGATTCAGGCTGGAATTTAGAACTGATTTTGGGATCCGCCTCATCACCATAACATCACCATAATAGTGCCATACTGAGCCTAAAAATATCACCATAATAGTGCCATACTGAGCCTAAAAACATCACCATAATAGTGCCATACTGAGCCTGAAAACATCACCATAATAGTGCCATACTGAGCCTAAAAACATCGCAATAATAGTGCCATACTTAGCCTGAAAACATCGCCATAATA
The DNA here is from genome assembly GCA_947044405.1 of Leptodactylus fallax. Lineage (NCBI taxonomy): Eukaryota > Metazoa > Chordata > Amphibia > Anura > Leptodactylidae > Leptodactylus > Leptodactylus fallax. Next base: position 46,127 of record CAMRHE010000986.1, on the reverse strand, counting down.
GTGCCATACTGAGCCTAAAAATATTACCATAATAGTGCCATACTGAGCCTGAAAACATCACCATAATAGTGCCATACTGAGCCTAAAAACATCGCAATAATAGTGCCATACTTAGCCTGAAAACATCACCATAATAGTGCCATACTGAGCCTAAAAATATTACCATAATAGTGCCATACTGAGCCTGAAAACATCACCATAATAGTGCCATACTGAGCCTAAAAACATCACCATAATAGTGCCATACTGAGCCTAAAAATATTACCATAATAGTGCCATACTGAGCCTGAAAACATCGCCATAATAGTGCCATACTGAGCCTGAAAACATCACAATAGTGCCATACTGAGCCTAAATAAGACTGTTATAATAGTGCCTTGCTGTGGTTAAAAACATCACCATAATAGTGCCATACTGTGCCAAAATAAGACTGCTATAATAGTGCCATGCTGTTGTTAAAAACATCACCATAATAATGCCATACTGAGCCTAAAAACATCACCATAATAGTGTCATACTAAACTTAAATAAGGCTGGGTTCACACCAGCGTTGGCTCTCTGTACAGGGATTCCGTTCCCCTCTCCGCATGAAAAATGTGGAGAGAAATACGCTACAAGCAGCGCTTTTCTCTCCTCATTTTTCGCCCTTTTCGGGCGGAAACCACATGGACCCCATTATAGTCGGGGACCCCCCAAACGGAAACCCAAACCCCAAACACAGATGTGAACCTACTGTAACACTGTTATAATAGTGCCATACTGAGCCAAAAAACATCACCATAATAGTTCTAAACTGAACCTAAATAACACTGCTATAATAGTGCCATACTGAGCCTAAATAACACTGCTATAATAGTCCCATACTGTGGTTAAAAACATCACCATAATAGTGCCATACTGTTCCTAAACATCACCATAATAATGTCATTATGTGCCTAAAAACACCACATAATAGTTCCAAATGGTACCTAAACACCTCCACCATAACAATACCATACTGTTCCTAAATCACCAACATAACAGTGCCATATTGTGCCTAAACAGCAGTATAATAGTGGCATGATGTTTTGTTGCAAAACCACAACTTTCGGGGCAAGCTGGGACATGTAGATTTGCTGGAAAGCCACAAATTGCAAATCACTTGTCTGTATAGTTCTGCCATCCAGTGTCTACATAATAGTGGTACAAAGGCAACACATAACAGCGCCATATTGTGCCCAAATAACAGTGGCATGCAATAAACATGTAACAACACAAATGTGCCCAAATCATACCATCATACAGCGCAAAATAGCAGTACTACATAGTGTCCACATTACCATAAAATGTCTACATAATAGTACCATACAGTGAGCACATAACAGTGTTATATAGTGCCATGCAATGAACATGTACAGCACTTTTAAGGGTACAAATAATACCAGCATACAGTACAAACACGTAGCATTTTCTACATCCCCTGTGTATATAATAGTGCTATACAGTGAACTATAACAGTGTATAAAAATACTGCTATATAGTGCCTAAATAATGCCACCATACAGTTCAGAATGATACCACTGCTAGCACTATAAGTTAATTTTCAGGGCTTTATAATGGTTTGCACCTGAGTACTCTATACTGCAGCCCTGCCATTTGTACCTGGAGCCGCAGCATCAGGAGGTGGAATAATTTATTATCACTGAATGGTGACATTTAACAATGACTCGGTAGTTTTTGTACTTCAGTTTAGTTTCAGTTTTTCAGTTAAAACAACCCCCACTACTATTATTTTCACATCCCCCAGGCTTTACACACCAAAGTGTATCGCCACAATGCACACATCCGCACACCTGCAACATGTTTGTATGTGCAAGTCACACTGTTCACCCCCGCACAGCTGTCTGTGCACCACTCGCACCACACCACTGCTCAGACCATGCACCATGTATCACTGATCAACATCTCTCTCCACTAGATTATGTTATCTATTTTCTTGTGCACCACAGGTCCAGCCATATACAAAAAGCAAAGAAATAGGACATGATCCTACCATGGAATTTTAACCTCTTCCTTAAATACATGTCACAAGTGTGAGCTAAAGAGAGCTAAAGCTCTACAATGTCATATATAATATAATATATACTGTTGTGCTAAAAAGTTTACATACCCCGGCAGATTTTTTGGTTTTTTGGCCGTTTTTCAGAGAATATGACTGATAACACAAAAACTTTTCCTCCAATCATGGTCAGTGGTTGGTTGAAGCCATTTATTGTCCAACTTCTGTGTTTTCTCTTTTTAAATCATAATGACAACCAAAAACATTAAAATGACCCTGTTCAAAAGTTCCCATCCCCTGGTGATTTTGGCCTGATAACATGTCCAGAAGTTTACACAAAGGGGTTTGAATGGCTACTAAAGGTAACCTCCTCACCTGTGACCTCAGTGTGTGTACATAAAAGCTGAGCGAGTTTCTGGGATCCAGACAGACTGTTGCATCTTTCCTCCAACCACTGACGTTTCTGGATTGTGAGTCATCGGGAAAGCAAAAGAATTGTCCATGGATCTACAGGAAAAGGTAGCTGAACTGTATAAATCAGGAAAGGGATATAAAAAGATATCCAAGGAATTGATAATGCCAGTCAGCAGTGCTCAAACTGTCATTAACAAATGGAAACTCAGGGGCTCTGTAAAAACCAAACCACGGTCAGGTAGACCAACCAAAATTTCGGCCACATAACATAACATCAGCTGAAATACAGGACTCTGAAAACTATCGGTGCGGCTGTTTCAAGATGCACAATAAGGAAGCACTTGAAGAAAAATGGGCTGCATGGTGGAGTTGCCAGAAGAAAGCCATTACTGTGCAAATTCCACAAAGAATCTCACCTTCAATACGCCAAACAGCGCAGAGACAAGCCGCAAAACTTCTGGAACAAGGTCATTTGGAGTGATGAGACAAAAATCAAACTTTTTGGCCACAACCATAAATGTTACATTTGGAGAGGTGTCAACAAGGCCTATGATGAAAGGAACACCATTCCTACTGTAAAGCCCGGAGGTGGATCACTGATGATGTGGGGATGTGTGAGCGTCAAAGGCTCAGGGAACTTGGGCAAAGTTGAAGGAAAGATGAATGCAGCGCGTTATCAGCAAATACTGGAGGCAAATCTGCCCTCATCAGCCAGGAAGCTCCACATGGGACGTACTTGAACGGTCCAACATGACAACGATCCAAAACACAAGGCCAAGTCGACCTGTCATTGGCTACAGCAGAAGAAAGTGAAGGTTCTGGAGTGGCCATCTCAGTCTCCTGACCTCAATATCATTGAGCCACTCTGGGGAGATCTCAAGCGCGCAGGACATGCAAGACAGCCCAGGAACTTACAGGAACTGGAGAACCATCTGAGAAAATAAAGAGCCTCATCCACAACTAGCACCAAAGACTTCAAGCTGTCATTGATGTTAGAGGGGGCAATACACGGTATTAAGAACTGGGGGATGGGAACTTTTGAACAGGGTCATTTTGATGGTTTTGGTTGTCATTAGGATTTAAAAAGAGAAAACACAGAAGTTTGACAATAAATGGCTTCAACCAACCACTAACCATGAGTGGAGAAAAAGTTTTTGTGTTATCATTCATATTCTCTGAAAAAAAGGCCAAAAAAACAAAAAATCTGCCAGGGTATGTAAACTTTTTAGTACAACTGTAATGTCCCCCAAACAGCTCCTATAAAATATAGTTTATAACACTGTCAGGGCTCCTAGTACTTTATATCTAGAAAAAAAAATGTATGACTGTTAGGGCTCCTAGGACTATCTATATAACATAGTCTATGACATTGTCGGGACTTCTAGGACTCTGTATCTTTAAAACATAGTGAATGACACTGTCAGGGCTCCTAGGACTGTATATCTATAATACATAGTGTAAGACACTGTCAGGGCTCCTAGGACTATATATCTATAATACATAGTGTATGACACTGTCAGGGCTTCTAGGACTATATATCTATAATACATAGTGTATGACACTGTCAGGGCTCCTAGGACTATATATCTATAAAACATAGTGTATGACACTGTCAGGGATCTTAGGACTATATATCTATAAAACATAGTGTATGACACGTGTCAGGGTTCCTAGGGCTATATATCTATAAAACATAGTGTATGACACTGTCAGGGCTCCTAGGACTGTATATCTAGAAAACATAGTGTATGACACTGTCAGGGCTCCTAGGACTGTATATCTATAATAAATAGTGTAAGACACTGTCAGGGCTCCTAGGACTATATATATCTATAAAACATAGTGTATGACACTGTCAGGGCTCCTAGGACTATATATCTATAAAACGTAGTGTATGACACTGTCAGGGCTCCTAGGACTATATATCTATAATACATAGTGTATGATACTGTCAGGGCTCCTAAGACTATATATCTATAAAACATAGTGTATGACACTGTCAGGGCTCCTAGGACTATATATCTATAATACATAGTGTATGACACTGTCAGGGCTCCTAGGACTATATATCTATAAAACATAGTGTATGACACTGTCAGGGCTCCTAGGACTATTTATCTATAATACATAGTGTATGACACTGTCAGGGCTCCTAGGACTATATATCTATAATACATAGTATATGACACTGTCAGGGCTCCTAGGACTATATATCTATAAAACATAGTGTATAACCAGGGTCGTTTTAACACACTGGTGGGCCCAGTGCAGATGTTTCAAAGGTGCCCCCCCATCACCACCCGTTATTATACCCATCTGAAAGTTGCCAAAAACTGGGATTTTATATGGTGACATTCAATGGCTGACAATGTGTTATCTGACTGATGGAACCTTCCGCCTGTCAGAAATGTTTTATATGTTCATCTCTAGTAATCGTTATTGCTATTACTTTAGCATGTAACAGATATCGCTAGAGGGGCGGTCGGAGGATTTTACTCTAAAAAGATCAGGTATGGGCAGGACAGGGACAGGGTCAAATGTAAACTTTATTGATGACTTTGTGTATGTGCTGTGTGTTTGGTGCAACTCTTTTGGTGCTGCGATCTGGACGATGGTAAACGTCTGGTTCACAGCGCCAATAAACTTCCTGGTTATTTTATGTTCAGAGGGGTATTACATAAGATTAGGCTCTATGCGGCGCAGCAAATTTAGCTCCACCCACTTCTATGTTGATGTATTGCCAAATGAAAAATAGATTCTTTGGATTCCGTATAATAGAATAAAGTTATAGAATAAAAACACTGGACTATCCCCTATAGTTTAACATTTTAATTAAGAAGAGTATAAAAAGATATCAAAAAGGTCTTACAACAAGGAAAAGTATAAAAGATATTAGAATGTAATTAAATCAATACTTATAACACTTAATAGTATATCAGAAGGTATATCAGATCAACACTTGCAATAAAGAAAGGTATATCAAAGTTAATCAGAAAAGAAGGTAATTAAATCTACACTTACAACACTGCCAAACTTCATGGATGAATTCCGATAAGGGTATCTGCAGGAAGTATCACTCAGCCAGGTGACAGGTCTCATCAAGCAGAATCAGGCGTCCCCAATCACTGCTGTCAGGATTGCAACTCCTATGCTGAGGGATGTCTTCCATTCTTAAACCCTTTGTGTGTGTCACCTCTGTAAGGCCTCACTTATCTCCAAGATCATATTCATGTAGAAGGGGCCAGTTTTCTACTTGAATATGTCTCGTGACATATATGCTTCAAACAGAGTGGCTCTTTTGATCTAATCTGTATAGGTATGTAAATATCACTTCAAACAGCGTCGTTGATCTAATCTGTATAGGTATGTAAATATCACTTCAAACAGTGTCTTTTGATCTGTATAGACATATAGATATCACCTTAAATGAGTCTAGCGTTGATCTAATCTGTATAGGTATGTAAATATCACTTCAAACAGTGTCTTTTGATCTGTATAGACATATAGATATCACCTTAGACAGCGTTGATCTAATCTGTATAGGTATGTAAATATCACTTCAGACTGAGTCGTTGATCTAATAAGTATGGATATGTAAATCTCAGTACAGGTACTGGGTTCAAATTAAGGTTACTTATGGCCTGGCATAAACATTTTGTCATAAGCAGCCATTTTTGTCCAGGGCTGCTATTTTGCTATACAGTTGACTCCGCCCATTCTCATCCATTTTTATATGTGCCCGCACACAGTATAATCCTCCTACAGTAACCCATTATAGGCCCCCACATTATAATGTTCCTCTCCAATTACCCCACAGTATGAAGTCTCCTCTCTTGGTGCCCCAGTTTAAACTGGGGGAAACTAGAGGGGGACATTGAACCGTGGGTTAGTTGGATGGGGACATTAAACTGGGGGCTGCTGGAGGGGGACATTAACCTGGGGCAACTAGAGGGGGACATTAAATTGGGGGAACTGGAGGGGGACATTAAACTGGGGGCAAGTAGAGGCAGACATGTCCCCCTCCAGATACCCTCACGGTTTAATGTTCTCCTCCAGTTGCCCCCCAGTTTAATGCCCCCTTCCAACTTGTCCCCAGTTTAATGTCCCCCTCCAGCTGCCCCCAGTTTAATGTCACCCTCCATCTACCCCCCCAGTTTAATGTTCCTCTTCATTTCCCCCCAGTTTAATGTTCCCCCTTCATCTGCACCAAGTTTGATGCCTCTCTCCATCTGCCCCCAGTTTGATCCCTCTCCATCTGCCCCCAGTTTAATGTCCCCCTTCATGTGCCCCAGTTTAATGTCCCCCTTTATTTACCCCCCAGTTTAATATTCCTCTTCATCTCCCCCCAGTTTAATGTCCCCCTTCATCAGCCACCAATTTAATGTCACACTCCATCTGCCCTCAGTTTGATGTCCCCCCTTCATCTGCCACCAGTTTAACATAATAAAACACTGCTCATCACCTCTCCTCGCTCCATTGCCACTCATGAGGTCTCTTCTCCCGGACTGGTCAGGGAGCTGCAGGCGTGATGTGAGTGCCATCATCACATCACGCCCACAGCTCCAGGGACCGGCGCACACAAGAATGTGCTTCACACACAATGGGACGGCTCCTGCTTCATCACTGTATTTAACTCATCTGCGTCTGGACAGGACGCAGATGAGTTGATATCGGGGACATACCTCCCCAAGTGCACCGTTGGCCCTATGGTTAAAGCGGCCCTGTGTATGACACTGTCAGGACTCCCAGAACTCTATGTACAAAACATAGTGTATGACACTGTCAGGGCTCCTAGAACTCTATATCTATAAAAATATAATGTATCACACTGTCAGGGATCCTAGGTGTCTATATCTATAAAATATTTATTTTTTATTTTTTTTTTCCAAGATGGCGCCGCTGGAGTGGCTGCCTGTCACAGTAGCTCTGAGACTCTCTCTCTTATTTTTCTTTCTTTGTCTCGTTTTTTACCTCTCTACTTAAGGACTTTGCACTATGAAGAAACACACAAAGACTTGGACCCTTGTGATACTTTTTTTTTGTTTTTATCTGTTGTTTTGTTCTGCTTGAAATGGAAACTTTTGTCTCTGCAGACAATTCCTTTGTCTATACAAGAGAGAAACTTTTGCAGCTGAGAGACACAGCAGGGCGGCATACCATCTGGCCACACATCCCCCGCGAGCTTTGGAGAAAGAAAAAGCGGGTGAGGGGCTGCAGAGCTGGTACTCTTCAGAGGATTAAAAAGAGGCGTTACCGACCAGCACTTCCCTCCATCATTATGGGCAATGTGAGATCTCTTGCAAACAAGATGGATGAACTAACAGCGCTCACCAGGCATCATCAGGAGTTTCGGGTGTGTAGCATGATGCTACTTACAGAGACTTGGCTCACTGAAGTTACTCCTGACCCTCTGGTCTCCTTGGATGGTTTTAAACTCCTTCGGGCAGACAGGACAAGGGAGAGCGGTAAGAGGAAAGGAGGAGGGCTGGCAATGTTTGTGAATAATAGATGGTGTAATCCTAGGCACATTGTGATTAAGGAGCAAACTTGCTGTGAGGACATTGAACTATTAGCTGTGAGCAGGAGACCTTTCTACCTACCAAGGGAACTATCGCATGTCATCGTGATAGCTGCATATGTCCCCCCCTCTGCGAAAGCTAATGCCGCCTGCGAGGTCCTACAAGCCACGCTGAGCCAGTTACAGTTGAAACATCCCCAGGCCCTCTTTCTTCTGTCGGGTGATTTCAACCATGCCTCTCCATCATCCACACTGCCCAGTTTCACACAGTATGTAACCTGCCACACAAGAGACAACAAAACACTGGACTTGTTCTTTGCCAATGTGAGGGAGGCATATAACTCATCAGCCCTACCGCCCCTGGGGAGATCGGATCACAACCTAGTACATCTTCGACCTGTGTACAAGCCACTTGTACGTAGAGAACCAGCTGTCACCCGCACAGTGAGGATATGGTCCGAGGAGAGTGATGAGGCTCTGAGGGATTGTTTTGACACAACCGCATAGGAAGTTCTGCAGGATTCTTATGGAGAAGATATAGAAGGACTCACACACTGCATAACGGACTACATTAATTTTTGTGTGGACAACACAGTACCCACAAAAGTGGTGAGGTGCTTCTCTAACAACAAACCATGGATTAACTCTGATATAAAAACACTACTTAAGGAGAAAAAGATGGCATTCAGGACAAGAGATAAGGAGGGGTTGAGGGAAGTACAAAAGGAGCTGAGGCATCAAATCAGGCAGGGAAAAGCCAGTTATAAAGAAAAAATGGAAAAGCAAATGGAAAGAAAAGACATAAGGGGGGTCTGGGAGGGGCTTAAGTCAATTTTGGGTCATAAACAGTCTGTCTGCCATATTGAGGCAGATGTTAATTGGCTTAATGAACTAAACCTATTCTTCAACAGATTTGATCACACACCAGCTCCTCCCACCCCAGGATGTCCTTCAGCTCCCCCCACCACAATATGTCCCACCCCAGTATGTCCTTCAGCTCCACAATGACTTCACCCCATGCGACTACTTCCCAACAGACCAGTAAATCCAGAAATCTGTCTTTATCTGACCACAGTCTGACCTTCACACGGGCCCAGGTGAGGAAGGAGATGAAAAAGATCAAGGCGAGGAAAGCCGCAGGGCCAGATGACATCAGTGCAAGGCTAATTAAGACTTGCGGGGACCAGCTGTGTGGTATAATTACATATATGTATAATATGAGCCTGAGGCAGGAAATAGTCCCTGAATTATGGAAATCTTCTTGTGTGGTACCAGTTCCAAAGAAACCCCACCCTATGGACCTCAATGACTACAGACCTGTAGCACTGACATCCCACCTGATGAAGATCTTAGAGAGATTGGTTCTCACACATCTCCACCCTCTAGTGAGCCCCGCTATGGACCCCCTCCAGTTTGCTTATCGGCCGGGCATTGGGGTAGATGATGCCATCATCCATCTTCTGCACAGGGCTCTGTCTCACCTGGAGAAACCAGGGAACACAGTGAGAATAATGTTCTTTGACTTCTCCAGTGCTTTTAACACCATACAGCCCAGGTTATTGAGGGACAAGCTGGGCCTTGCTGGAGTGGACCACCACCTCTCCAACTGGATCCTAGACTACCTCACAAACCGACCTCAATACGTAAGAGCCCAAAACTGTGTGTCAGATACCGTGATCTGTAATACGGGGGCACCTCAGGGTACTGTTCTCGCCCCTTTCCTCTTCACACTGTACACTGCAGATTTTAGGTGCTCTCATCCAGCTGCTACCTACAGAAGTATTCTGACGACTCTGCAATAGTGGGCCTCATCACAGATGATGATGACAGGGAGTACAGAGAACTGAACCAGGATTTTGTGGACTGGTGCCACCGGAACCACCTGAAGATTAACGCGGGGAAGACCAAGGAGATGGTGGTGGACTTACGCAAAGGCAGAAGCCCTCCTAAACCAGTGGACATCCTGGGGACAGGCATCGAGATTGTGAACACCGATAAGTACCTGGGTTTGCTCCTTAATAATAAGCTGGACTGGGCAGATCATATGGAGGCCCTGTACAGGAAGGGCCACAGCAGGCTCTACCTGCTTAGGAAGCTGAGAGCCTTTGGAATCTGGGGGGCACTTCTTAGGACTTTCTTCAACTCGGTAGTGGCATCAGCCATCTTCTTTGGCATGGCCTGCTGGGGGAGCAGTATATCAACCAGGGACAGAAATAAAATTGACAAGCTGATTAGAAAGGCCAGCTCTGTCCTGGGGAGCTCACTCGACCCAGTGCAGGTGGTGAGCTCCATGCAGAAGAAGAAGTCCCATCCCATGCATGAGACCGTGATAGCGCTGGGCAGTACTGTCAGTGACCGACTGCTCCACCCTAGGTGTGAGAAGGAGCGCTATCGGAAGTCTTTCCTCCCCACCGCGGTTAGGCTGTACAACCAACACCGACCTAAGCGGAGATCATTACACACAGAGAACTGAAATATCTCTCTGCCTGTTATATCCCCCCCCCCCCCCCTCTGCTACGTCCTATCTGTCTGTCTGCTATTAATGTAATGCCTCTTACCTTGGAACATTCCTGTACATGTTGTATTTGTATTTGAATCTGCTTATCTTTGCTGCTGTAACACACTGAATTTCTCCATTGTGGGACTATTAAAGGACTATTATTATTATTATTATTATTATTATTATTATTATTATTATGACACTGTCAGGGCTCCTAGGACATTATCTATAAAATATAGTGTATGACACTGTCAGGGCACCTAGAACTCTACCTAACCCTTTTCTAGCTCTGTAATGCAAAGACATAATAATGTCACAGTGACAGCAACAGATTTGGCAATGGCTAAATGCATAATAGTGGTGGTAACAAACAGCCTGCTTAATAACACATTGCACTGTCAAATTTGTTTTTTACTCTTTTTAAAATTTCAGGATCTTTTTGATGCTTGGTGAGAAAAAAGGCAGGCCTAATTTTACTGAACCACTTTTAAAACATCAATTGAAAAGACGTATATAGTACCCACTTTGCTTTGTTTTGGTATTTGCAAGAGAAAAATAGCCACATTGTGCCAGATACATACAATAGAGTACCATGTGGCATTACTAAATTATCCGTTTTGGTCCTGGACACAATGCAGATTGAAATTGTATGTTTTGACTTTTGTCTCTCTCGCAAGGTCTATGGAGCTCTATACTGGTGAAGGAAAGGAGAGACAAACTGCAGACATCAGAACTCCAGTCGAGGATTCTGTAATATTCTCCAGAGCAATGTATATAGACTGAGACTAAAGATCAGTACAGGATAAGTAATGTAATGTATGTACACAGTGACTACCAGCAGAATAGTGAGTGTAGCTCTGGAGTATAATACAGGATGTAACTCAGGATCAGTACAGGATAAGTAATGTAATGTATGTACACAGTGACTGCACCAGCAGAATAGTGAGTGCAGCTCTGGGGTATAATACAGGATGTAACTCAGGATCAGTACAGGATAAGTAATGTAATGTATGTACACAGTGACTGTACCAGCAGAATAGTGAGCACAGCTCTGGAGTATAATACAGGATATAACTCAGGATCAGTACAGGATAAGTAATGTAATGTATGTACACAGTGACTGTACCAGCAGAATAGTGAGTGCAGCTCTGGAGTATAATACAGGATGTAACTCAGGATCAGTACAGGATAAGTAATGTGATGTATGTACACAGTGACTGCACCAGCAGAATAGTGAGTGCAGCTCTGGAGTATAATACAGGATGTAACTCAGGATCAGTACAGGATAAGTAATGTAATGTATGTACACAGTGACTGCACCAGCAGAATAGTGAGCGCAGCTCTGGAGTATAATACAGGATGTAACTCAGGATCAGTACAGGATAAGTAATGTAATGTATGTACACAGTGACTGCACCAGCAGAATAGTGAGCGCAGCTCTGGAGTATAATACAGGATATAACTCAGGATCAGTACAGGATAAGTAATGTAATGTATGTACACAGTGACTGTACCAGCAGAATTGTGAGCGCAGCTCTGGAGTATAATACAGGATGTAACTCAGGATCAGTACAGGAAAAGTAATGTAATGTATGTACACAGTGACTGTACCAGCAGAATAGTGAGCGCAGCTCTGGAGTATAATACAGGATGTAACTCAGAATCAGTACAGGATAAGTAATGTAATGTATGTACACAGTGACTGTACCAGCAGAATAGTGAGTGCAGCTCTGGAGTATAATACAGGATGTAACTCAGGATCAGTACAGGATAAGTAATGTAATGTATGTACACAGTGACTGTACCAGCAGAATAGTGAGCGCAGCTCTGGAGTATAATACAGGATAAGTAATGTAATGTATGTACACAGTGACTGCACCAGCAGAATAGTGAGTGCAGCTCTGGAGTATAATACAGGATAAGTAATGTAATGTATGTACACAGTGACTGCACCAGCAGAATAGTGAGCGCAGCTCTGGAGTATAATACAGGATGTAACTCAGGATCTGTACAGGATAAGTAATGTAATGTATGTACACAGTGACTGTACCAGCAGAATAGTGAGCGCAGCTCTGGAGTATAATACAGGATGTAACTCAGGATCAGTACAGGATAAGTAATGTAATGTATGTACACAGTGACTGCACCAGCAGAATAGTGAGCGCAGCTCTGGAGTATAATACAGGATGTAACTCAGGATCTGTACAGGATAAGTAATGTAATGTATGTACACAGTGACTGTACCAGCAGAATAGTGAGCACAGCTCTGGAGTATAATACAGGATAAGTAATGTAATGTATGTATACAGTGACTGCACCAGCAGAATAGTGAGCGCAGCTCTGGAGTATAATACAGGATAAGTAATGTAATGTATGTATACAGTGACTGCACCAGCAGAATAGTGAGCGCAGCTCTGAAGTATAATACAGGATGTAACTCAGGATCAGTACAGGATAAGTAATGTAATGTATGTACACAGTGACTGTACCAGCAGAATAGTGAGTGCAGCTCTGGAGTGTAATACACGATGTAACTCAGGTTTAGTATAAGGCAAGTTACAGATGTACTATGTTGTAGAAGTTGTTCTATGGAATAAATCTATATGTAAATGATAATGTGACAGTTTTACAACATTTTATGCACTTTTCATTCAGTCTTAATGCAACATTAATCCCCCCCCCCCCCTCCATCATTACACGGCAGCTTGCACAACAACCTGTTTTTTGTGGGTTCCTATTTTTAGTCTACAGAGAAAGTGACTTTAGATCTGCGGATAGTAGGCGGTGGTGGAGGGGGGTGCTGTTTTCGTCCTATGAGAGCACCCGGCGGCAAATACAAACCTTCTGTGACGGGAAATTAGACCCACAAACCAAGAGCTTTCTGTACTGTAACCTCATACATAACACATGGTCTTCTCCAGCCAGATGCTGCCTGCATTTACATATAATACTAATAAGACAGCTGATATAAAGGTGAATAATGAAATAACAACATGAAGACTTTTGAAAAAAAACAGATACTGTGAAATGTGCGAAACTCCCATAATATCTCAAGAAGACAGCTACAGCTCTTACAGTGGCCCCTGATGAACAGTGTACACATTGAGAAAAAAAGTGGGTTAGCAGGAGGTACAAATTCTTCTAATGGTGGTATATCAGTATAATTACTAAAGGCACTAACTACTTTAATACTGCCTCTAATGTACAAGAATATAACTACTATAATACTACTCCTATGTACAAGAATATAACTACTATAATACTGCTCATATGTACAAGAATAAAACTACTATAATACTGCCCCTATGTACAAGAATATAACTACTATAGTACTACCTCGTATGTACAGGAATATAACTACTATAATACTGCTCCTATGTACAAGAATATAATTACTATAATACTGCTCCTATGTACAAGAATATAATTACTATAATACTGCCCGCTATGTACAAAAATATAACTACTATAATACTACCTCCTATGTACAAGAATATAACTACTATAATACTACCTCCAATGTACAAGAATATAACTACTATAATACTACCTCCTATGTACAAGAATATAACTACTATAATACTGCTCCTATGTACAAGAATATAACTACTATAATACTGCTCCTATGTACAAGAATATAACTACAATAATACTGCTCCTATGTACAAGAATATAACTACTATAATACTACCTCCTATGTACAAGAATATAACTACTATAATACTGCCCCTATGTACAAGAATATAACTACTATAATACTGCTCCTATGTACAAGAATATAACTACTATAATACTGCTCCTATGTACAAGAATATAACTACAATAATACTGCTCCTATGTACAAGAATATAACTACTATAATACTGCTCCTATGTACAAGAATATAACTACTATAATACTACCTCCTATGTACAAGAATATAACTACTATAAAACTACCCCTACGTACAAGAATATAACTACTATAATACTGCTCCTATGTACAAGAATATAACTACTATAATACTGCTCCTATGTACAAGAATATAACTACAATAATACTGCTCCTATGTACAAGAATATAACTACTATAATACTGCTCCTATGTACAAGAATATAACTACTATAATACTACCTCCTATGTACAAGAATATAACTACTATAAAACTACCCCTATGTACAAGAATATAACTACTATAATACTGCTCCTATGTACAAGAATATAACTACTATAATACTACCTCCTATGTACAAGAATATAACTACTATAATACTACCCCTATGTACAGGAATATAACTACTATAATACTACCCCTATGTACAAGAATATAACTACTATAATACTACTCCTATGTACAAGAATATAACTACTATAATACTACTCCTATGTACAAGAATATAACTACTATAATACTGCTCCTATGTACAAGAATATAACTACTATAATACTACCTCCTATGTACAAGAATATAACTACTATAATACTGCCCCTATGTACAAGAATATAACTACTATAATACTGCTCCTATGTACAAGAATATAACTACTATAATACTACCTCCTATGTACAAGAATATAACTACTATAATACTGCTCATATGTACAAGAATATAACTACTATAATACTGCCCCTATGTACAAGAATATAACTACTATAATACTGCTCTTATGTACAAGAATATAACTACTATAATACTGCCCCTATATACAAGAATATAACTACTATAATACTGCTCATATGTACAAGAATATAACTACTATAATACTGCCCCTAAGTACAAGAATATAACTACTATAATACTACCCCTATGTACAGGAATATAACTACTATAATACTACCCCTATGTACAAGAATATAACTACTATAATACTACCCCTATGTTCAAGAATATAACTACTATAATACTACCCCTATGTACAAGAATATAACTACTATAATACTACTCCTATGTACAAGAATATAACTACTATAATACTGCTCCTATGTACAAGAATATAACTACTATAATACTACTCCTATGTACAAGAATATAACTACTATAATACTGCTCCTATGTACAAGAATATAACTACTATAATACTACCTCCTATGTACAAGAATATAACTACTATAATACTGCTCCTATGTACAAGAATATAACTACTATAATACTACTCCTATGTACAAGAATAGAACTACTATAATACTACCTCCTATGTACAAGAATATAACTACTATAATACTCCCTCCTATGTACAGGAATATAACTACTATAATACTGCCCCTATGTACAAGAATATAACTACTATAATACTGCTCATATGTACAAGAATATAACTACTATAATACTGCCCCTATGTACAAGAATATAACTACTATAATACTACCCCTATGTACAGGAATATAACTACTATAATACTGCCCCTATGTACAAGAATATAACTACTATAATACTGCTCATATGTACAAGAATATAACTACTATAATACTGCCCCTATGTACAAGAATATAACTACTATAATACTGCTCATATGTACAAGAATATAACTACTATAATACTGCCCCTAAGTACAAGAATATAACTACTATAATACTACCCCTATGTACAGGAATATAACTACTATAATACTACCCCTATGTACAAGAATATAACTACTATAATACTACCCCTATGTTCAAGAATATAACTACTATAATACTACCCCTATGTACAGGAATATAACTACTATAATACTACCCCTATGTACAAGAATATAACTACTATAATACTACTCCTATGTACAAGAATATAACTACTATAATACTACTCCTATGTACAAGAATATAACTACTATAATACTGCTCCTATGTACAAGAATATAACTACTATAATACTACCTCCTATGTACAAGAATATAACTACTATAATACTGCCCCTATGTACAAGAATATAACTACTATAATACTGCTCCTATGTACAAGAATATAACTACTATAATACTACCTCCTATGTACAAGAATATAACTACTATAATACTGCTCATATGTACAAGAATATAACTACTATAATACTGCCCCTATGTACAAGAATATAACTACTATAATACTGCTCTTATGTACAAGAATATAACTACTATAATACTGCCCCTATATACAAGAATATAACTACTATAATACTGCTCATATGTACAAGAATATAACTACTATAATACTGCCCCTAAGTACAAGAATATAACTACTATAATACTACCCCTATGTACAGGAATATAACTACTATAATACTACCCCTATGTACAAGAATATAACTACTATAATACTACCCCTATGTTCAAGAATATAACTACTATAATACTACCCCTATGTACAAGAATATAACTACTATAATACTACTCCTATGTACAAGAATATAACTACTATAATACTGCTCCTAAGTACAAGAATATAACTACTATAATACTACTCCTATGTACAAGAATATAACTACTATAATACTGCTCCTATGTACAAGAATATAACTACTATAATACTACCTCCTATGTACAAGAATATAACTACTATAATACTGCTCCTATGTACAAGAATATAACTACTATAATACTACCTCCTATGTACAAGAATATAACTACTATAATACTACTCCTATGTACAAGAATATAACTACTATAATACTACTCCTATGTACAAGAATATAACTACTATAATACTGCTCCTATGTACAAGAATATAACTACTATAATACTACTCCTATGTACAAGAATATAACTACTATAATACTGCTCCTATGTACAAGAATATAACTACTATAATACTACCTCCTATGTACAAGAATATAACTACTATAATACTGCTCCTATGTACAAGAATATAACTACTATAATACTACTCCTATGTACAAGAATAGAACTACTATAATACTACCTCCTATGTACAGGAATATAACTACTATAATACTCCCTCCTATGTACAGGAATATAACTACTATAATACTGCCCCTATGTACAAGAATATAACTACTATAATACTGCTCATATGTACAAGAATATAACTACTATAATACTGCCCCTATGTACAAGAATATAACTACTATAATACTGCTCATATGTACAAGAATATAACTACTATAATACTGCCCCTAAGTACAAGAATATAACTACTATAATACTACCCCTATGTACAGGAATATAACTACTATAATACTACCCCTATGTACAAGAATATAACTACTATAATACTACCCCTATGTTCAAGAATATAACTACTATAATACTACCCCTATGTACAAGAATATAACTACTATAATACTACTCCTATGTACAAGAATATAACTACTATAATACTGCTCCTATGTACAAGAATATAACTACTATAATACTACTCCTATGTACAAGAATATAACTACTATAATACTGCTCCTATGTACAAGAATATAACTACTATAATACTACCTCCTATGTACAAGAATATAACTACTATAATACTGCTCCTATGTACAAGAATATAACTACTATAATACTACTCCTATGTACAAGAATAGAACTACTATAATACTACCTCCTATGTACAAGAATATAACTACTATAATACTCCCTCCTATGTACAGGAATATAACTACTATAATACTGCCCCTATGTACAAGAATATAACTACTATAATACTGCTCATATGTACAAGAATATAACTACTATAATACTGCCCCTATGTACAAGAATATAACTACTATAATACTACCCCTATGTACAGGAATATAACTACTATAATACTGCCCCTATGTACAAGAATATAACTACTATAATACTGCTCATATGTACAAGAATATAACTACTATAATACTGCCCCTATGTACAAGAATATAACTACTATAATACTGCTCATATGTACAAGAATATAACTACTATAATACTGCCCCTAAGTACAAGAATATAACTACTATAATACTACCCCTATGTACAGGAATATAACTACTATAATACTACCCCTATGTACAAGAATATAACTACTATAATACTACCCCTATGTTCAAGAATATAACTACTATAATACTACCCCTATGTACAGGAATATAACTACTATAATACTACCCCTATGTACAAGAATATAACTACTATAATACTACTCCTATGTACAAGAATATAACTACTATAATACTACTCCTATGTACAAGAATATAACTACTATAATACTGCTCCTATGTACAAGAATATAACTACTATAATACTACCTCCTATGTACAAGAATATAACTACTATAATACTGCCCCTATGTACAAGAATATAACTACTATAATACTGCTCCTATGTACAAGAATATAACTACTATAATACTACCTCCTATGTACAAGAATATAACTACTATAATACTGCTCATATGTACAAGAATATAACTACTATAATACTGCCCCTATGTACAAGAATATAACTACTATAATACTGCTCTTATGTACAAGAATATAACTACTATAATACTGCCCCTATATACAAGAATATAACTACTATAATACTGCTCATATGTACAAGAATATAACTACTATAATACTGCCCCTAAGTACAAGAATATAACTACTATAATACTACCCCTATGTACAGGAATATAACTACTATAATACTACCCCTATGTACAAGAATATAACTACTATAATACTACCCCTATGTTCAAGAATATAACTACTATAATACTACCCCTATGTACAAGAATATAACTACTATAATACTACTCCTATGTACAAGAATATAACTACTATAATACTGCTCCTAAGTACAAGAATATAACTACTATAATACTACTCCTATGTACAAGAATATAACTACTATAATACTGCTCCTATGTACAAGAATATAACTACTATAATACTACCTCCTATGTACAAGAATATAACTACTATAATACTGCTCCTATGTACAAGAATATAACTACTATAATACTACCTCCTATGTACAAGAATATAACTACTATAATACTACTCCTATGTACAAGAATATAACTACTATAATACTACTGCTATGTACAAGAATATAACTACTATAATACTGCTCCTATGTACAAGAATATAACTACTATAATACTACTCCTATGTACAAGAATATAACTACTATAATACTGCTCCTATGTACAAGAATATAACTACTATAATACTACCTCCTATGTACAAGAATATAACTACTATAATACTGCTCCTATGTACAAGAATATAACTACTATAATACTACTCCTATGTACAAGAATAGAACTACTATAATACTACCTCCTATGTACAGGAATATAACTACTATAATACTCCCTCCTATGTACAGGAATATAACTACTATAATACTGCCCCTATGTACAAGAATATAACTACTATAATACTGCTCATATGTACAAGAATATAACTACTATAATACTGCCCCTATGTACAAGAATATAACTACTATAATACTACTCCTATGTACAAGAAT
Organism: Leptodactylus fallax; assembly: GCA_947044405.1. Classification (NCBI taxonomy): domain Eukaryota; kingdom Metazoa; phylum Chordata; class Amphibia; order Anura; family Leptodactylidae; genus Leptodactylus; species Leptodactylus fallax. The sequence goes on along the minus strand of CAMRHE010000986.1, from coordinate 26,289 downwards.
ATAACTACTATAATACTGCCCCTAAGTACAAGAATATAACTACTATAATACTACCCCTATGTACAGGAATATAACTACTATAATACTACCCCTATGTACAAGAATATAACTACTATAATACTACCCCTATGTTCAAGAATATAACTACTATAATACTACCCCTATGTACAAGAATATAACTACTATAATACTACTCCTATGTACAAGAATATAACTACTATAATACTGCTCCTATGTACAAGAATATAACTACTATAATACTACTCCTATGTACAAGAATATAACTACTATAATACTGCTCCTATGTACAAGAATATAACTACTATAATACTACCTCCTATGTACAAGAATATAACTACTATAATACTGCTCCTATGTACAAGAATATAACTACTATAATACTACTCCTATGTACAAGAATAGAACTACTATAATACTACCTCCTATGTACAAGAATATAACTACTATAATACTCCCTCCTATGTACAGGAATATAACTACTATAATACTGCCCCTATGTACAAGAATATAACTACTATAATACTGCTCATATGTACAAGAATATAACTACTATAATACTGCCCCTATGTACAAGAATATAACTACTATAATACTACCCCTATGTACAGGAATATAACTACTATAATACTGCCCCTATGTACTAGAATATAACTACTATAATACTGCTCATATGTACAAGAATATAACTACTATAATACTGCCCCTATGTACAAGAATATAACTACTATAATACTGCTCATATGTACAAGAATATAACTACTATAATACTGCCCCTAAGTACAAGAATATAACTACTATAATACTACCCCTATGTACAGGAATATAACTACTATAATACTACCCCTATGTACAAGAATATAACTACTATAATACTACCCCTATGTTCAAGAATATAACTACTATAATACTACCCCTATGTTCAAGAATATAACTACTATAATACTACTCCTATGTACAAGAATATAACTACTATAATACTACCCCTATGTACAGGAATATAACTACTATAATACTACCCCTATGTACAAGAATATAACTACTTTCTACCCCTTGTCGATTACTACTATAATACTACCCCTATGTTCAAGAATATAACTACTATAATACTACCCCTATGTACAAGAATATAACTACTATAATACTACTCCTATGTACAAGAATATAACTACTATAATACTACTCCTATGTACAAGAATATAACTACTATAATACTGCTCCTATGTACAAGAATATAACTACTATAATACTACTCCTATGTACAAGAATATAACTACTATAATACTGCTCCTATGTACAAGAATATAACTACTATAATACTACCTCCTATGTACAAGAATATAACTACTATAATACTGCTCCTATGTACAAGAATATAACTACTATAATACTACTCCTATGTACAAGAATAGAACTACTATAATACTACCTCCTATGTACAGGAATATAACTACTATAATACTCCCTCCTATGTACAGGAATATAACTACTATAATACTGCCCCTATGTACAAGAATATAACTACTATAATACTGCTCATATGTACAAGAATATAACTACTATAATACTGCCCCTATGTACAAGAATATAACTACTATAATACTACCCCTATGTACAGGAATATAACTACTATAATACTACCCCTATGTACAAGAATATAACTACTATAATACTACCCCTATGTACAGGAATATAACTACTATAATACTACCCCTATGTACAAGAATATAACTACTATAATACTACTCCTATGTACAAGAATATAACTACTATAATACTGCCCCTATGTACAAGAATATAACTACTATAATACTACTCCTATGTACAAGAATATAACTACTATAATACTACTATGTACAGGAATATAACTACTATAATACTACCTCCTATGTACAAGAATATAACTACTATAATACTCCCTCCTATGTACAGGAATATAACTACTATAATACTGCTCCTATGTACAAGAATATAACTCCTATAATACTGCTCCTATGTACAAGAATATAACTACTATAATACTGCTCCTATGTACAAGAATATAACTACTATAATACTGCTCCTATGTACAAGAATATAACTACTATAATACTACTCCTATGTACAAGAATATAACTCCTATAATACTGCTCCTATGTACAAGAATATAACTACTATAATACTGCTCCTATGTACAAGAATATAACTACTATAATACTGCTCCTATGTACAAGAATATAACTACTATAATACTACTCCTATGTACAAGAATATAACTACTATAATACTGCCCCCTATGTACAAGAATATAACTGCTATAATACTGCCCCTATGTACAAGAATATAACTACTATAATACTGCTCCTATGTACAAGAATATAACTATCTATAATACTGCTCCTATGTACAAGAATATAACTATCTATAATACTGCTCCTATGTACAAGAATATAACTACTATAATACTGCCCCCTATGTACAAGAATATAACTACTATAATACTGCCCCCTAAGTACAAGAATATAACTACTATAATACTCCCTCCTATGTACAGGAATATAACTACTATAATACTCCTCCTTCAGTTTAATGTGGACTGGAGGGGGGCGAGAGTGTTAGCTGGGAGGCCATGGAGAAGGGTGTTACAGTAGTCTAGGCGGGAGATTATGAGGGCGTGGACTAGCATCTTTGTAGTTTCAGGGGTGAGGAAGGAGCGGATTCGATGGATGTTCTTGAGTTGGAGGCGGCAGGAGGTGTTGAGGGTTTGAATATGCGACTTGAAGGATAGGTCAGAGTCTAGGGTTATCCCAAGGCAGCGGGCTTGGGTGACTGGGGTGAGAGGGGTTCCATTAATTTTGATAGATGGGTCAGGTAGGGGGGTCATGCGTGGAGGGGTGAAGATTATGAACTCCGTTTTCTCCATGTTGAGTTTGAGAAAGCGGGAGGAGAGAAAGGAGGCTACGTCTGCTAGACATTCTGGGACTCTGGACAGCAGGGAGGTAATGTCTGGTCCAGAGAGATATATTTGGGTGTCGTCAGCATAGCAATGGTAATGGAAACCTTGGGATTCTATGAGTTGGCCAAGGCCTAGGGTGTAGATGGAGAACAGGAGGGGTCCTAGGACGGAGCCTTGGGGGACACCTACAGAAAGAGGGTATGGCGGGGGAGGTGGTGTGCGAGTGGGAGACGCTGAATGTGCGGTTGGTGAGGTATGAGGAGATCCAGGAAAGGGCCAGGTCTGAGATGCCAAGGGATGAGAGAGTTTCTAGCAGGAGGGAATGGTCGACTGTGTCAAAGGCAGAGGAGAGATTGAGGAGGAGGAGGATAGAATAGTGATGCTTGGCTTTGGCAGTTAGAAGGTCATTAGTGACCTTGGTTAGGGCAGTTTCTGTGGAGTGATGGCGTCTGAAGCCTGACTGTAGTCTGCCAAAGAGCACATTGGACGAGAGATAGGAGGATAGTTTGGAGTGGACGTGTTGCTCCAGTAATTTTGAGGCGTACGGGAGCAGTGAGATGGGGCGATAGTTGGCTGGAGAGGACGGGTCCAGGGAGGGTTTCTTAAGTATAGGGGTGACGGTAGCATGTTTGAAGGCGGAAGGGAAGGATCCATTGGTTAGGGATAGGGTGAAGAGATGGGTTAGGGCAGGAGTAATGTCTTCCGAGAGTTTTGGGATGAGATGTGACTGGATCGGGTCGAGTGCGCAGGAGGTGAGGTGGGATTTAGAGATTAGGGTGGAGAGCTTTTCATCAGTGATGGTGGAGAAACAGGTTAAAGATGATGAGCACCGAGCAGCTGGATAGAGTGGTTGTCGGAGGTGTAGGGTGAGGCTGTCTCTGATGGTGTCAATTTTGCTTTTTGAAATAAGAGGCAAAGTCATCAGCTGTGATAAGTGATGTCGGAGGGGGCGCAGGAGGACGGAGAAGGGAGTTGAAGGTAGTGAATAGCTGTTTGGGGTTGCGGGATAGGGCAGATATTAGTGCGGAGAAGTAGACCTGCTTTGCAGATGTGAGTGCGTTCTTGAATGTGAGAACTGCCTCTTTATACCTAAGGAAGTCCTCCTGGGAGTGGCTTTTCTTCCAGAGGCGTTCTGCAACCCGTGAGGCTCGTCTCAGTTTTTTAGTCAGGTCAGTGTGCCAGGGCTGCCTATTGATCGGTCGGGCTCTGGTGTTAGTGAAGGGGCTACAGAGTCAAGGGCTGAAGTAATGGTGGTATTGTAGAAGTCAGCAGCGGTATCTGTGTCCTGGAGTGAGGTTATGTCAGCGAGCGGTCGGAGAGAGTCTGAGAGCGTGCAGATGTCCAGGCGATTAAGGTTCCTGCGGGGGCGTGTTGGTTTAGGGGTTGGGGGTTCAATTACAGAGAAGAGGGCTGAGAATGTCAGCAGGTTGTGGTCAGAGAGCGTGGACAGAGAGTTAGAGAGGTTGACTAGAGAGCAGAGGCGGGTGAATATGAGGTCCAGCGTGTGCCCCTTTGTGTGGGTGGCAGAGGAGGACCATTGAGAGAGACCAAAGGAGGCAGGGAGGGACAGGAGACTGGAAGTGGAGGGGTGGTTTGTGTTAATGGGGATGTTGAAATCACCCATGATGATGGTGGGGGTGTCTGTGGATAGGAAGTGCATTAGTCAGGTGGTGAAGTGGTCGATAAAGGCAGAATTAGGTCCTGGCGGTCGATATATGATGGCCAGTTGGAGGTTGGAGGGCAAGTAAATACTACTGTCTGTTTCTTCTAGTCCAGGTGGAGGACCAACCAAGGTTAGGAGATGTTTCTTTGGGGTAAGTTAGAAGCTCTCCTGCTTGGAGTTCAGGATCTATTCACTGATTTAACCATTCACACTTACATCTAGAGGAGGGTCTCATAATTTTGTAAACAATTTTTAAGACACTTTGTACATTTTTGAATCCTGACCGTTGAGTATGACAAAAAATTAAGGGGTAGGTGCTCTGGGGGTGACGTCAGATGGGGTATTTTAAGGATGCTGCAAGTACCAGAGTGACTCAGAGCTACAGAGGAGAAATCTAGAAATGGACAGGTGAGTCCCCCCCATCACCCCTCCAGGTATCACTATGAGTCCATTGTGTACAAATCAAAAAGTTACAATTATTGTTAATATTATGCAAAAAGTCACAGCAGGTTCTCTTACTAACAACGAGAATATCTGTGGACTCATCTCAGTCGTGTCTGACTCATAGCGAAGCTGTATATGTCACAGTTGAGCGATTGTAAGAAACCCGGAGGCGATACTGTAAATATTCTACTGCTATTATGTGTATTGTCTGTAGTATGTGTAATCTGTATATTATATGTGTAATATGTAATGTATGAAAATCTGTATTATGTGTATTATGTGTAATATATGTATTAAGTGTATTGTGTGTAGTACGTAATATATATGTATTATGTATATTGTATGTATTATGTGTAATATGTGTTATATGTTGTATGTATATTATATGTACAATATGTAATATGTGAAAATCTGTAATATGTGTAATATGTGTATTATGTGTAGTATGTGTAATATATATATTATGTGTATTGTGTGTAGTACGTAATATATATGTATTATGTATATTATGTGTAATATGTGTATTGTGTGTATTATGTATATTATATGTATTATATGTAGTATGTATATTATGTATATTGTATGTATTATGTATATTATGTGTATTGTGTGTATATTATATGTATTATGTGTAGTATGTATATTATATGTATTATATGTAGTATGTATATTATATGTATTATATGTATTGTGTGTAGTATGTATATTATGTATATTGTATGTATTATGTATATTGTTTGTATATTATATGTATTGTGTGTAGTATGTATATTATATGTATTGTGTGTAGTATGTATATTATGTATATTATATGTAGTATGTATATTATGTGTATTATATGTATTGTGTGTAGTATGTATATTATGTATATTATATGTAGTATGTATATTATGTATATTATATGTAGTATGTATATTATGTATATTGTATGTATTATGTATATTATGTGTATTGTGTGTATATTATATGTATTATGTGTAGTATGTATATTATATGTATTATATGTAGTATGTATATTATATGTATTATATGTATTGTGTGTAGTATGTATATTATGTATAATGTATGTATTATGTATATTGTTTGTATATTATATGTATTGTGTGTAGTATGTATATTATGTATATTATATGTAGTATGTATATTATGTGTATTATATGTATTGTGTGTAGTATGTATATTATATATATTATGTATATTGTTTGTATATTATATGTATTGTGTGTCATATTTACAATGTACATCTTCTATATACTCTCTACTATATTTTCTTAATCATCTCTTTTGTTAGTTTTTTAATTAATATCTTCACTGAAGATGATTTTTTTTGTTCTTTTTGTGCAGTTTTATTGAGTCTTTCTCACATATCTTTTTTTAGCTTTTTTTCTTTTTCGTTTTTTATCATTTTTACTCGATATAAACTGAGAATTGGCAGCCGTCCAGACTGGTGGAAAAATCTGTGACTTTATTTTTATTTAGCATGTGCTGGATAAAGAGACAGATTTGTGATCGGATAGCTGTTTAGGTGCTGACAATTTTCTGTATGTTTTATGAAGGGTGGACCTTTGGGGTTCTGGACCCCAGCTCTTCCGCTCCTAGTATTTCCAGTGCACCTGGTGCCGCTCTGTTTCATGTTTTTGCTCTTGCTACACAGCATGTTCTCATGGTTTTGTGTGTTTTTTTACATGTCTATATGTATAGAAAGTGACATTAGAGATTCCAGACACGTACCGCAGATCCCTCCACTACACACCACACGGTTCTGTTCACACTATGTCATTCAGACTTTCTGAATTACTGACTCTCAGATGACTATAGCTTCAAAGTCTCATCTTGTCATTGTTCGGGATTCCCCAGAGATAACATGAAATTGTTCTAGGCTCACAAATGCTGTCAGTTATCTAGAACCCAAAGTATCAGTGTGTTATTGTTCTAGAACCCCAGGTATCAGTATGTCATCAGTATGTCCCCCAAATGTAATTGTGTCATTGTTCTAGAACCACAGTTGTCAGTGTTCTATTGTTTTGTCCAATATGCGTTAATGTGTGTCATTGTTCTGTTTCCTATGTATCAATGTGTCATTAATGTAGAACAGGGGTAGGCAACCTTCCGCACTCCAGCTGTTGTCAAACTACAACTCCCAGCATGCACACTTGCTCTGCTGTTCTTGGAATTCCCATGGAAGTGAATGGAGAATGTTGGGAGTTGTAGTTTCCCAGCAGCTGGCGTGCCGAAGGTTGCTGACCCCTGATCTAGAACCTCAAAAGTATCATTGAACTAGAACTATAGTATCAATATTTTATCAGTATGCCTCTCAGGTGTAATTGTGTCATACATGTAAGGGTATGATTCTTCTAGAACTCAAATGTCAGTTTGTTGTTGTTATTCCATCCCCCAGGTGCCAGTGTATCATTGTTTTGTTCCCTATGTGTCAATGTTTCATTGTTCCAGAACCCCAAATGCCTTTGTGTCACTGTTCTAGAACCCCACACTGTGTCCTAGTTTTAGAAATCCAACTGTCTGAATGTCGTTGTTCTAGAACCCACATTATCTGCGGTCACTGTTCTGTTTAAAGATGTCAGAGTATAACTACTCTAGAACCCCTAATGTAAGTGTGTCATTTTCTAGTACCACAAGTGTCAGTGTTTCTTTGTTCTGTATCCAAAGTGGCAACGTGTCATAGTTCTAGAAACTATAATGTCGCTGTATCATTGTTACAGAAAGTCAGTGCCCCCATATGTCAATGTCATTGTTCTGGATTCTCATATAGCTATTGTTTTTGTACCCCAGATGATCAGGTTCTAGAACCATGAGTGTCAGTCTCTCATTTCTCTAAATCCTCTTTTGTCATTGTCCTCAGCCCCCAATTGTCAGTATTCAAACTACTCTAGATCCCCAAATGACAATGTAATATAGTTCTAGAACCCAGTCACTGTTCTTGATCCTCCTGTGTCAGTATGGGATTTATTAAGTTCCAGAATGTTGACATTCCCCCCAAAATATAATACATTCATACACTTGCCGTCCTTAAAGGAACACTCCAGGCAAAGCTGAGTTACTGTGTTATACCTAGTGCAGGGCCTGAGGGGGGCGGAGCATGATGCAAGGATTCTTTCTTTGGTGATTTTGAATCTGTGTCATGCTCCGCCCCCTCAGGCGTGCTTCTTTAAACATTGATGCGCAGACTCTTTGGATTATTTTTACTAAAGAAAAAAATAAGTAAAAATTGCAGTACCACTGACAACCACCAGGAAGAGCAGAGACGCCATTCAAAGATTAACCTGACCCCATTATACACTGCCCCCTGCTGAGCTGCATTATAGGAGATGTAGTGTAATATGAACAATAACATGTTCTATACAGACACTGAAACAACAGGAAACCGGCCAAATTTTGAATACAGCTCTGGATGTGACTGTCGTGTAAGACATGAAACTTCAATACCGAGTTACTAAATATAGTCCTGCAACTTTCTAAAATACTTTGTGTTCCTTATCATTTGCAAGATCTCAGCTTGCGGTCAGTAAAGGTGAATACTCACGTTACTTCCAGAGCTTGAGAAAACCTTACAGATCTAATGCTTCTCCCCGCTGAGGGTTTGTTACCATTGTATCCAGTCTAAACAAACCTAAGTAACCTATAAAGCTTTGAATTTTAGCCTGCACTGATACATTATTGCAGATGCGGATGATGTTGTTCAACCTGCAGAGCATTGTATAGACTGTGTGCAATTGTAACAAACCCTCAGCTGTGACTAGTATTCGATGCCTACAGGTTTTTAGCCTCTGGATGTAAACAAGATTGCTTCTATTCACTGACAACAATCAGCGAAGAATTGAAAGCCAATGAATATGTGTCTAGGTCTGCCAGTGATATACTGTACATAGTAGGATTCCTCCCATGAACCATCTTACCCTATATACCCCCCTTGACCCTTTAGTCTGCTACTGAAGCGCACTAAGTTCCTGTACCACTACAAGAACCTTCGCTGGGCACGAGGTCGCCATGAGACTTACCTGTGTTACATCGTCAAGCGTCGCTACAGCTCCGTTTCCTGCGCCATGGATTTCGGCTACCTGCGCAATCGAAGCAACTGCCACGCAGAGATCCTGTTCCTGCGCTACCTGTCCCTCTGGTTGGGGCATGATCCAAACAGGGCTTTCCGGGTCACCTGGTTTAGCTCGTGGAGCCCATGCTGTGACTGTGCCCGCCGCACCGCTGAATTTCTTCGCAACCACCCTAACCTGACCCTCCGCATCTTCAGCGCCAGACTGTACTTCTGTGAGGAGCAAAACGCGGAGCCGGAGGGTCTGCGGAGGCTGAAGAGGGCAGGGGTGCGACTGGCGGTCATGACTTACAAAGGTAACAATGTTCATGGTCATTGTGATATTTGCGTGTCCTCCAAATTTAGGCTGACTTGTGGCCATACAGCAAATAAGATCACAATATTGCGCTGCAACTTCACAACTCGTGATCATGGGAGATCCTTCCTATAGTGGCAATCCCAATGAATGATAGTAAATGTGGGAGGGGTATGTAAATAGAACGCCATATTAGCTTAGGGAGACTGCCCTAGGAATTCTGGGAAAATGTATGCAAATTAGTTTGATCATTAAAAAAAACGCTAGTAAATGTGGTCACATAGAAAACCAGCATGGTCGGATCTAGGATCACAATGCACTCAGTTGTTATATAGTAGCGCGACATTGCGATCTTATCACTCGTGACTACAAAGCTCCATGTAGCCCGAGCCATGAACGGTGCTTGTGTAGCATCCCAGGGGAACACGAGGACTGGAACTAACGTCTGTACAAGCTTACAGACTGCTATCGATGTGCGGGAACTGTTTCTTTATGTGTAACAGACCATTCAGGCTGAAACTGAGCAGATGGTACAACCCTCGACTTACATTACTCTAGTTGAGACAGAAAATTCCCTTACTCCCCAGCCTGGGAGAAGTAGGAAGATGGAGAGAAGGTTAGGCTGACAGCTAGTCAAGTAAAAGACATGTCATTGAAGCATTAATGGGAGATGGGCCATAGCCCTGCTCACTTTTTGGGACCAGTGTGCAGGGACTCACTGACTGATCCCATGGAGTACCATCATCCAGTCTCAGCTTCAGCCAAGTGGTCAACAAAGAATTGTGCCTCGTTTGTATAGAAGATTGCTGTTGTTGTCAAGTAAACCATGAGTTGTTACACCATTACACATTATCTCCTGAGACCTCCATCCTGCACTACCATCAAGGGCACCCCAACCGCCAACAGGCTCAGATGGGGTAACTACAAGGGAATGCCCTAGTGGGAAACTAGTAGCACCACCTTCTACACTGCAGGCCCCTTCATCACTAGAGTGGTCCTAAGTAATGCACTGACTACAGCCACCATGATCCCAACCATGACTACTACTCCCATCCTCCCTACATTCCTCCTCTGGATTCCTGCACTTGAGAATACAATTTCTTGAATCTTTAACCTTTTGCTTCTCTGACTTTTCTAGACTACTTTTACTGTTGGAACACCTTTGTGGAGACTCGTGAGCGAAGATTTGAGGCTTGGGATGGATTGCATGAGAACTCAGTGAGACTCTCAAGAAAACTGAATCGTATCTTAGAGGTAAGTACAGGGGTAGAAAGACAGAAAACAAGAACTCAATCTAAAACCTTAAAGGGGTGGTCTCATCAGAGTGACTCCTTATGTAAGTGTAGACTCATGACAATGGTTTTTGCCATTTTGGGGTAAAACGTGGTCACGTGGCACGCATTGCGGCCCTTCCTAGGAATTTAGTTACAATCCTTGGGCGACCCATGGACCAATCATAGTCATGCAACACCGTCCATGTAGAGGTCAAGAACACTTGAAGATTAACCCGTTATTCCTTCTTCTCTCCATACAGCCGCCATATGACATGGAAGACTTACATGAAGCGTTTGATCTTCTCGGACTTTAGGGGTCACATCAAATAAAATCTAAATTAAATTGTTCACTGCAACCAGGCAGCTAAATCCAGGCCTGGAACGTCAAATCACCTGTAAATGTAAGTCCTGAGGGCACAGAAATGACACCAAAAACCGACAGAAAACCTCCCTGCAGATGAAATCCAAGGAGATTTTAGTTTAATTCCATCTTCCAGATTTCTTCCCTATGAATATAGGAAAACCGGTATCACTGACAAACTGAGAATCATCAGAGATGGCCACAATGATTCAAAAATAACAATAAAAAAATAATGGGCAATACCACTGACAGCCACTATGTGGTGCACTGGCACCTCTGTTTATTCCAGAATATATTAATAATGCATAGTCAGCTAATAATAACATCCTAGAACAAATATCAACATGAGGAAGCGCCATATGTCATTGTATGTTTTCTGCTAGCCATCAGTTTCTATCAAGGGCAACCCAAAGTCACCCCTGGGAACCATGTCCAAATTCTCCTAAATGTTCTGATTCACATCTGCGTCTGATCTACGTTCGAGTTTCCATTGCCAAATCCATTAAAAAATTCAGAGAGAAAAGTCCTGCAAGCAGGACTTTTCTCTCCACATTTTTCTGCCTTTTTCGAAACTGGGCAGACCCCATAATAGTCGGGTAACCGCTAAGTTAAGTGGATTAGATTTCCATTTCTTAGGTCCCCAAGCAGACACGATGGAAGGAAACCCGAACGCAGATGTGAACCTAGTGTCATAGTGTTTGTATTGCAGTAGTATAGCAGTAACATTGTTGTATATAGGAGCAGTATTATAGTAGTTATATTCTTGTACATAGGGGCAGTATTATAGTAGTTATATTCTTGTACATAGGAGGTAGTATTATAGTAGTTATATTCTTGTACATAGGAGCAGTATTATAGTAGTTATATTCTTGTACATAGGGGCAGTATTATAGTAGTTATATTCTTGTACATAGGAGCAGTATTATAGTAGTTATATTCTTGTACATAGGAGCAGTATTATAGTAGTTATATTCTTGTACATAGGAGTAGTATTATAGTAGTTATATTCTTGTACATAGGAGGTAGTATTATAGTAGTTATATTCTTGTACATAGGAGCAGTATTATAGTAGTTATATTCTTGTACATAGGGGCAGTATTATAGTAGTTATATTCTTGTACATAGGAGCAGTATTATAGTAGTTATATTCTTGTACATAGGAGCAGTATTATAGTAGGTATATTCTTGTACATAGGGGTAGTATTATAGTAGTTATATTCTTGTACATGGGAGCAGTATTATAGTAGTTTTATTCTTGTACATAGGGGGCAGTATTATAGCAGTTATATTCTTGTACATAGGAGGTAGTATTATAGTAGTTATATTCTTGTACATAGGAGCAGTATTATAGTAGTTATATTCTTGTACATAGGAGCAGTATTATAGTAGTTATATTCTTGTACATAGGAGCAGTATTATAGTAGTTATATTCTTGTACATAGGAGCAGTATTATAGTAGTTATATTCTTGTACATAGGAGTAGTATTATAGTAGTTATATTCTTGTACATAGGAGCAGTATTATAGTAGTTATATTCTTGTACATAGGAGCAGTATTATAGTAGTTATATTCTTGTACATAGGAGGTAGTATTATAGCAGTTATATTCTTGTACATAGGAGCAGTATTATAGTAGTTATATTCCTGTACATAGGAGCAGTATTATAGTAGTTATATTCTTGTACATAGGGGTAGTATTATAGTAGTTATATTCTTGTACATGGGGCAGTATTATAGTAGTTTTATTCTTGTACATAGGGGGCAGTATTATAGCAGTTATATTCTTGTACATAGGAGCAGTATTATAGTAGTTATATTCTTGTACATAGGAGTAGTATTATAGTAGTTATATTCTTGTACATAGGAGTAGTATTATAATAGTTATATTCTTGTACATAGGAGCAGTATTATAGTAGTTATATTCATGTACATAGGAGGCAGTATTATAGTAGTTATATTCTTGTACATAGGAGTAGTATTATAATAGTTATATTCTTGTACATAGGAGTAGTATTATAGTAGTTATATTCTTGTATATAGGAGCAGTATTATAGTAGTTATATTCTTGTACATAGGAGCAGTATTATAGTAGTTATATTCTTGTACATAGGAGTAGTATTATAGTAGTTATATTCTTGTATATAGGAGCAGTATTATAGTAGTTATATTCTTCTATATAGGAGCAGTATTATAGTAGTTATATTCTTGTATATAGGAGCAGTATTATAGTAATTATATTCCAGTACATAGGAGGTAGTATTATAGTAGTTATATTCTTGTACATAGGAGGAGTATTATAGTAGTTATATTCTTGTACATAGGAGCAGTATTATAGTAGTTATATTCTTGTACATAGGAGCAGTATTATAGTAGATATATTCTTGTACATAGGAGCAGTATTATAGTAGTTATATTCTTGTACATAGGAGCAGTATTATAGTAGTTATATTCTTGTATATAGGAGCAGTATTATAGTAGTTATATTCTTGTACATAGTAGTATTATAGTAGTTATATTCTTGTACATAGGAGCAGTATTATAGTAGTTATATTCTTGTACATAGGAGTAGTATTATAGTAGTTATATTCTTGTACATAGGAGATAGTATTATAGTAGATATATTCTTGTACATAGGGGCAGTATTATAGTAGTTATATTCTTGTACATAGGAGCAGTATTATAGTAGTTATATTCTTGTACAAAGGAGCAGTATTATAGTAGTTATATTCTTGTACATAGAGGCAGTATTATAGTAGTTATATTCTTGTACATGGGAGCAGTATTATAGTAGTTATATTCTTGTACATAGGAGCAGTATTATAGTAGTTATATTCTTGTACATAGGAGCAGTATTATAGTAGTTATATTCTTGTACATAGGGAGCAGTATTATAGTAGTTATATTCTTGTACATAGGGGGCAGTATTATAGTAGTTATATTCTTGTACATAGGGGCAGTATTATAGTAGTTATATTCTTGTACATAGGGAGCAGTATTATAGTAGTTATATTCTTGTACATAGGGCGTATAGTGTTATATTCTTGTATAGGAGCAGTATTATAGTAGTTATATTCTTGTACATAGGGGCAGTATTATAGTAGTTATATTCTTGTACATAGGAGGTAGTATTATAGTAGTTATATTCTTGTACATAGGGGGCAGTATTATAGTAGTTATATTCTTGTACATAGGGAGCAGTATTATAGTAGTTATATTCTTGTACATAGGAGGTAGTATTATAGTAGTTATATTCTTGTACATAGGAGCAGTATTATAGTAGTTATATTCTTGTACATAGGGGGCAGTATTATAGTAGTTATATTCTTGTACATAGGGGGCAGTATTATAGTAGTTATATTCTTGTACATAGGAGCTAGTATTATAGTAGTTATATTCTTGTACATAGGGGCAGTATTATAGTAGTTATATTCTTGTACATAGGGGGCAGTATTATAGTAGTTATATTCTTGTACATAGGAGCAGTATTATATTAGTTATATTCTTGTACATAAGGGCAGTATTATAGTAGTTATATTCTTGTACATAGGAGTAATATTATAGTAGTTATATTCTTGTACATAGGAGCAGTATTATAGTAGTTATATTCTTGTACATAGGAGTAGTATTAAAGTAGTTATATTCTTGTACATAGGAGCAGTATTATAGTAGTTATATTCTTGTACATAGGAGTAGTATTATAGTAGTTATATTCTTGTACATACTAGTATTATAGTAGTTATATTCTTGTACATAGGAGCAGTATTATAGTAGTTATATTCTTGTACATAGGAGCTAGTATTATAGTAGTTATATTCTTGTACATAGGAGCAGTATTATAGTAGTTATATTCTTGTACATAGGAGCAGTATTATAGTAGTTATATTCTTGTACATAGGGAGCAGTATAATAGCAGTTATATTCTTGTACATAGGAGCAGTATTATAGTAGTTATATTCTTGTACATAGGGGCAGGATTATATTAGTTATATTATTACACATAGGGGGCAGTATTGCTAGTAAAACCATACTACTATATACTAGTAGATACTTACTGTTCTTTACTTCTTCTCCATATCATGTATTTTTGGATAGCTTCTCCTCTCATTGATATTAATATTAGTTACTTTGTTGTTCTTCGGTTCCTCTTTCCTGCTCGCTTATATTTCTGCTCTCTCTTTTATATTTGCCAAATGTATATCATCTATATATGAATAAATACCGATTGTAAACAAAAAATGTGTTGTCTGGATTGATTTTTTTCTGATTTCTCTACAGATATTATTTTTTAACATATTTTAAGCATTTGAACAGAAGTGGGGACAGTGAGAGGAAATGGAGAAAAGGGGACAGTGAGAAGATATGAAGTAGAGGGGACAGTGAGGGGACATGGAGAAGAGGGGACAGTGAGGGGACATGGAGAAGAGGGGACAGTGAGGGGACATGGAGAAGAGGGGACAGTGAGGGGACATGGAGAAGAGGGGACAGTGAGGGGACATGGAGAAGAGGGGGACAGTGAGGGGACATGGAGAAGAGGGGACAGTGAGGGGACATGGAGAACAGGGTACAGTGAGGGGACATGGAGAAGAGGGGACAGTGAGGGGACATGGAGAAGAGGGGACAGTGAGGGGACATGGAGAACAGGGTACAGTGAGGGGACATGGAGAAGAGGGGACAGTGAAGGGACATGGAGAAGAGGGGACAGTGAGGGGACATGGAGAAGAGGGGACAGTGAGGGGACATGGAGAAGAGAGGACAGTGAGGGGACATGGAGAAGAGGGGACAGTGAGGAGATATGGAGAAGAGGGAACAGTGAGGGGACATGGAGAAGAGGGGACAGTGAGGGGACATGGAGAAGAGGGGACAGTGAGGGGACATGGAGAACAGGGTACAGTGAGGGGACATGGAGAAGAGGGGACAGTGAGGGGACATGGAGAAGAGGGGACAGTGAGGTGACATGGAGAAGAGGGGACAGCGAGGGGACATGGAGAACAGGGTACAGTGAGGGGACATGGAGAAGAGGGGACAGCGAGGGGACATGGAGAAGAGGGGACAGTGAGGAGACATGGAGAAGAGGGGACAGTGAGGAGATATGGAGAAGAGGGGACAGTGAGGGGACATGGAGAACAGGGTACAGTGAGGGGACATGGAGAAGAGGGGACAGTGAGGAGACATGGAGAAGAGGGGACAGTGAGGGGACATGGAGAAGAGGGGACAGTGAGGGGACATGGAGAAGAGGGGACAGCGAGGGGACATGGAGAAGAGGGGACAGTGAGGAGACATGGAGAAGAGGGGACAGTGAGGGGACATGGAGAAGAGGGGACAGTGAGGGGACATGGAGAAGAGGGGACAGCGAGGGGACATGGAGAACAGGGTACAGTGAGGGGACATGGAGAAGAGGGGACAGCGAGGGGACATGGAGAAGAGGGGACAGTGAGGAGACATGGAGAAGAGGGGACAGTGAGGGGACATGGAGAAGAGGGGACAGCGAGGGGACATGGAGAACAGGGACAGTGAGGGGACATGGAGAAGAGGGGACAGTGAGGGGACATGGAGAACAGGGTACAGTGAGGGGACATGGAGAAGAGGGGACAGTGAGGAGACATGGAGAAGAGGGGACAGTGAGGAGACATGGAGAAGAGGGGACAGTGAGGGGACATGGAGAAGAGGGGACAGCGAGGGGACATGGAGAAGAGGGGACAGTGAGGAGACATGGAGAAGAGGGGACAGTGAGGGGACATGGAGAAGAGGGGACAGCGGGGGACAGGGCAGGGTCAGTGGGGGACATGGAGAAGAGGGGACAGTGAGGGGACATGGAGAACAGGGGACAGTGAGGGGACATGGAGAAGAGGGGACAGTGAGGAGACATGGAGAAGAGGGGACAGTGAGGAGACATGGAGAAGAGGGGACAGTGAGGGGACATGGAGAAGAGGGGACAGCGAGGGGACATGGAGAAGAGGGGACAGTGAGGAGATATGGAGAAGAGGGGACAGTGAGGGGACATGGAGAAGAGGGGACAGTGAGGGGACATGGAGAAGAGGGGACAGTGAGGGGACATGGAGAAGAGGGGACAGTGAGGGGACATGGAGAAGAGGGGACAGTGAGGGGACATGGATAAGAGGGGACAGTGAGGAGATATGGAGAAGAGGGGACAGTGAGGAGACATGGAGAAGAGGGGACAGTGAGGGGACATGGAGAAGAGGGGACAGTGAGGGGACATGGAGAAGAGGGAACAGTGAGGAGATATGGAGAAGAGGGGACAGTGAGGGGACATGGATAAGAGGGGACAGTGAGGGGACATGGAGAAGAGGGGACAGTGAGGGGACATGGAGAAGAGGGGACAGTGAGGGGACATGGAGAAGAGGGGACAGCGAGGGGACATGGAGAAGAGGGGACAGTGAGGGGACATGGAGAAGAGGGGACAGTGAGGGGACATGGAGAAGAGGGACAGTGAGGGGACATGGAGAAGAGGGGACAGCGAGGGGACATGGAGAAGAGGGGACAGTGAGGGGACATGGAGAAGAGGGGACAGCGAGGGGACATGGAGAAGAGGGGACAGTGAGGGGACATGGAGAAGAGGGCTGAGCTGGGGCTTGGGATGGAAATTCTCATATAAGAGGATAACCCATTCTACCAACAATACGACAATTGCAATGACAGTGGCCTGCATACTCTGGCCATACCAATATTGAGTATCGGTGATAGTTTACAAAATGCTACAAGGATATATTGAGTAGCAGGTAGAGAGGTAGTGGGATATGAAAATGAAGAATTACCGAATTGTAATCCTATTATGTGTGGATACCATAAATGTTCTCGTGCACCCGGATATCTGTGGTTACCGGAGTGCTCTTAGGTATCAGAAAGAAGTTTACACGGGAATCGGATTTATCAGTTGAGAGTAAAATGTAAAGTCCATTTTTCACGTCTGTTTTGCACCAAAGGGGCTCCTGTTTTCAGGAATACCTCATACATTTCAGTGTATTGAGGGATCCGTGAAAATGGACAAAATTAGGACTTGACTTATTTTTTTAACATCCGTTAACATGGTTCATCGAAAAATTGGTTGTGTAAATAATCTCCATTGACATACAGTGCATTTAATGCAGTCGTGTGATGGACATTAAAGAAACGACCGCCACATGGCTGATTTTCACTGTTAATGTGAAGATTTGGTGCAGAAATTACAGAGCTCTCAAATTGCTAAGGGCGCATTCACATGGTGCAATTAAAAACTACATGAGAAATAACTACGGGCAGTTTTGATGCAGTTTTTTATTTTGACTTTACAGGTGAAATAAATTAAATGAATGCAATAAAAATGCTGCATGTAGTTTTTTCCATTGCAGTTTTACTGCACTGCTGCCTGTGTGACTATACCTTAAGTGTATTACTTAGGTGGATTCTAGGGTCCAGGATTTAGAAGTGGCTGCAGAGTCTGGGAGGGTTGGCCATTCCCTTAGTACACTTCAGGCTTTTACCCTGCTGGGTCCAGGTGATTCTCTAAAGGTAATTAACAGGAGAAGCTTCTGGTGAGGTTTGTCAAAACTCAGCCCTGCTGAAGAGATCTGTTCAGACTGTGCCAGGCTTGGATTGCTTTCTGTGACTCCTTACACGGTAAGTTTTTACTGTTTTGTTCAATTTCTACAAAGCCAAGAACTAGTAAGTGCTGTTTTTTTCCTAAGTGGAAGGACTTTTATATTGTTTGCTTTGTTGGACTTTATGTTCTGCTGGTCAAGTCAAGTATCTTGGAGGTGTTTGCAGGATCCTCTGGTGCGGTTTGTGTGTCTACTGGTTACTATGGGTGGGTGAACCTTGTGAGATTTGTTTTGCATGGTTTTCTGCTGGTTTTTCTTCAGACCCCAGAATATAGTAAGCAAAGGGTCCAGGGGAGATACTGAAAACTAACAAACCCTGATCCTCCCCTCACTCTCCTGGGCTCCCTCATGGAGTCCGGCGTTCCTTCACAGGTGTCTTCACCCTCTTCTGGCCTCCTGGGTGATGTCGGCTTCTCCGGGGGCTGCTGAGACCTGTGATTGAGCCTCAGCATTCACATTGCGCATGTTAACATCATGTA
Source organism: Leptodactylus fallax (assembly GCA_947044405.1). Taxonomy (NCBI): domain Eukaryota; kingdom Metazoa; phylum Chordata; class Amphibia; order Anura; family Leptodactylidae; genus Leptodactylus; species Leptodactylus fallax. The sequence goes on along the minus strand of CAMRHE010000986.1, from coordinate 7,160 downwards.
CTGTGAAGGAGCACTGGTTATGTATGGGACTATGACTGGTTATTATGTTGCCGAACCTCCCCTGTGACTCCGCTTATTATACCCCGGGGTCTGAAGAGACTCCTGACTATAGTAATGATTTGTGGGTGACAGAATTTGGTCAAATCCGAAATTTTTGTAAAATGCATAACAAAACCTACTTGTTATGAACTGGTTTGCTTGTCTCTGCTTGTAACTTGGAGGAACAAGGTGGTCACCAGGGCTAAGGAAATAGTGCATGGCTACGGAGTGAGGAACTGGTTGGGGTGCCATGTAGTGAGCCATGTCCAAGACCATGCCAGTCTCCATCCATAGAAGCCATATAGAGTGAAGACGCACCAATCAGAATCTCGGATCTCCGTATCCTTGATACGATTTTGGCTGGAGCTACCCACTAAGGACATGCTGTAGAAGTCCCATACAGATATTCTGCAATATGTTCCATTGCAAAACAACTCCAAAATTGAGCAGTTTTTTTTTTTTTTTTTTTTTTTTTTCTGTGGCTTCCATGGTAGGTGAGGGCCCTGTTATCTGCTTTGCACAGGGTCCAGGGCCCACGTTTCAGGAAAACTCAGTGTTTTACATTACATACATTTTACGTTTTTACATTATTTAAGCTCATCCACAATTTGTGGGAAAGAAATACTGTGGAAATTGCAGAGTTTTCAAAAATTTTATCTGCGGAAATTCTGCATTTATATCCTCATAAGTGGGGAGGCAAAAATGAAAAAGTCTTCAGGAAAGCGCAAGCGTTTTTGCAGCTGTGATGCTTTTTTTCTGCACTGTTTTTTTAGCTGCCTTTTGCGATGTGTGGCCTGAGCCTAAGGCTGCGGCACACGTTGCGGAAACGCAACTTTTTTTTGTTGCAGATTTTGTTGTGGTTTTTTTTTTGAGCAGGAGGTAGAAATATAAGAACTTCCTATATATTTCCCATTCCTTTTGTAACCATTGTTGGCTTTGGCTCAAAAAACTGCAACAAAAAAGCCTCGTTTCTGCAAAGTGGGGCCATAGCCTAAATGTCTTTTTTTTTTTTTTTTTTTTTTTTTTAACTTCCAATATTTCATAATAGGTGAAAATTCCCCTAGTTACCCTAGGGCCGGTCTTACTAGTGAGGCTGCAGTATCAGCGGTGACATATGGCACACCGCTCTGTCTTCGCACTATTAATAGTTGTTTACTCGTACGTGTTTTTGTGATGGCCTCAGTTGCGATTCGCCAAACCCATCGTCTAGTTTCAGATTTTGCTCAAAATGGGACCCTAAACTGCACAAAGAGGGAATTGAAACCGCGAGGTGTCGTGCCCACTACTTCCTATGTACACGTCCATTGCACTCTCTTACTGTGGTCAGATTTAAAGGGGATGTGTCAGAACTCTACTTCTATGAAATAAACATAAAGGCGTAAAAAAAAAAAAAATTGGGGCAAAATTTTTGACGAGACCTGCACCCCCACCGGAGCCCCTTCTGCAGCTATAAGTGTGAATGGTGACCACTCATCTATGTGGTCTTTTCAATGAAATCTATAAAAGGGGTCAGCCATGCCAATGGCATCCTTAGAAGAGTCAGCTGCGCGCACCTCCACATCTTCGCAGCTTGATGGGATAGACATCAGCAAGTGGAGGCCGTAGAGGTGAGAAATGTATATACTTCCCAAACATAGAATAGTTACTTAAAGGGGACCTTTAACCTCCTCCACCTCTTTGCCTCCTTTAATGGGCAGTGGTCCACTGATTCTGATGCAATTGGAATTTTTTTTCTCTAGTCCCCACCATTCCCAAATAATTAGCACATCGGGTGCTGAAACTTTCTACTGTCAAGTGGGTGGTCCCAGACTATCTGCTGCAGACAAGGGCCGCCCACTTGACTGTAGGGAAGCTAATTAGCATATTGGGTCTGAAATTAACAGCGCCAATTGCTCAGGAATGGTGGGAGCTAGAGAAAAAATTCCAACTGTGCCAGAATCAGAGAAGTGGTGCCTATTGAAGGATACAAAGAGCTGGTGAAAGGTCTTGACACATAAGGTAAGCCCAAATGTAGGAATTTGGCAGTGAATTTGACTCTGATTTTGAGGCAGAATCTGCCTCAAATTCTGCCTGAAATCCGCTTGCCATTCGTTTCTTCATGGGAGGCAGTGGCTGATTTTTTCAGCTAGAGGAAAAATAAGCGTCCTGCTGGTTCTTCAGGCGAATTCCGTCTGAGAAATCCCATTGAAATGAAAGGGAGGAAGAAAATAAAGCTTTTCCAGCGGCGCGGAATTTGGAATTTGTGCCTGCCCAATAAAGGCAAATTTCAGTGGCGCAAAATCTGCTTCAAATTCAGCGTCAGTTTTTGTACAGCAGAATCTGCTTCAAATTCCTGAAGAAGGAATTTTCTGCTCAGAAAATTCAGCATTAAATTCAGTACCAAATTCCTATGTGTGAACTTGCCCAAAGGCTACCACTCGCCTCTACGTTTGCGCCCAGACATGTCTGGCACCTTGCATTTTCTGCACAAATCAGGTTTCTCCTAAATGTTGTCTGGATAGGCCATAAATGTTTGATCTCTGGAGGTCTGGGGCCAATAAGGGACAGGATGGTGAAGGCCTACTTAAGATATTATGCTCCATACACCTTTATTACTTTTTAAAGCAGTAGTATTTCGATGCTGCCTATTACTGTGGTGTTATATGATATTTCTTACTATATGGCGGTATTATGTATACATGACAACATGCTTTTGTGCAGGTCCACTAGGTCCATATTTTATAGGAATTATATGGCAATAACTATTTAAAGGAGAATTATTGGATTCTGCATATTCTGTTGGTACTATACGGTGTTATTATGTGGTCTGTATATGGCGATATTATCTTGGCACTAAATGTTTCTAGCCTGTTTTGTTTCTATGTCAAGGGTTAAGTTTTCTATAAAACCAGCCCTGGACTTGGGTCACACAACCTAAGAATTACATAAAACCTTTGCTCATACAGTTGCGAAGTTATTTTGTATGTGCAAGGTCATGTGACCAACGGAGACGTTATCTGCAGCACAGTGCCACCATCTGGTGCTCAAGTTGTAGCACAACAAGAAAATTAAAAATGTTTATATCCTTTGCTGGAATATTTTTGTTCTGTGCAATTTTAGCTCCAGTCTCCTTACCTGGAACTATTCACTGGTTGGGGTTTGCGACAGTTGTAATGAGACAGTCTGGACTATCAGGAGAGCGAGCTGCAGTTCTGGATGACCACTACAGATCTAACTTCTTAAGGAAGCGCTCCAGAAAAATTGTCCCCGCCATTAGAAAAGAAGTGTTGTGTGTTGTTACTGAATAGCTTACTGACAGCTTTATAGTAAAGTTATGTGCTCCCCTCCAGAGCATTGACCTCCTCTCTGATGCACACAGTGCCCAGATTTATCACAGTGTCTGATGCTGGAGGATAATTCTGAGTCTAAGTTTACAACATCTACTTGGCTTACTTTGAGTCAGAGTTTACTACACAATCTTGTCACATTTTTGGTGCATTTAAGCCGAGCCCTCTTTTTATAGAAAGTTGAAAAATTTTAGTTCAAACTGAGCCAAAGATGCGCCACATTTAGTCCAATATCTAGCTGTAACCAAAATAGTAAATCTGGGCCATTGTTTCCTGTTTGAGGTCATTATTGCAAATCTATATTTAGGTCCCTGATGCGCAAAAACTAAACTTCTGTCCCAAAGTAAGCCAACTAAAAGGAAGTATAAACTTAGACTAGACTAGTCGGCGTACAGATGTCAGGTTTATCATCCAGCATCAGCCATTGTAACAAATCTGGCGTGTTTTCAGACCGCCCAAGTCCGCACAGTCTATCAGTAAATCGAGACCACTGTGTGCATCAGAGGAGCAGAGAGGAGGCCAGTGCTCTGGTGGGGAGCATATAACCTCTCAATAAAGCTGTCAGTAAATTCATTATACACGGGCTCACACAGAGATGACTTTCTGGAATGCTTCTTTAACTTCTTACTAAAAAAGACTCCCTTAACTTTATTTTACATTTTTAATGTATAAAATAGAGTATTGCGGTAGAATAAATTTGAGACAAGTTCACATAATGTTTTAATGAGTACCAGCACCAGAAGGCGGTGCCCATCCTGATATCTGCAGTGCGCTGATTCCCTTTATGGATAATATGGGGGGCCACAAAGTACAAGAAACCTGCTGCATCTTTAAAATAAACTTTTTATTCATAAAAAAAAACTTTATCAATTTTTATTTCTACTTTTCGCTCTCTTGGCTTCTTATCACTGCATTGGATTGATTTTTGACGTATCTACTGTATAATAGTGTGGTTTTTTTTCTCTTAAAATGTGACTGTAGTATACGTAGTAGAGGATACATATATACAGATATTAGAACCTTATCAGGACATATTTACAATTTTACAAATTTCAAAAACTCATAAAAAAAATTTCAAAGGTGTGTTTTTTTGGGTTTTTTTTGTTTTTTTTTTGGAAATTTTAGTTTGCAAAGTACTGCAATATTGGGCCAGTGCTGGTGAGGATACAGACTGATCTCTAGGCTTGATAGAAGAGCTCAAGGCCAGTCATGGTGGTCTGAAGGCAGACATACACTATGTTTTTTGGGTGTCCACTGTTATGGCATTTGCAGGCACAACCAGAATCCTCTTGTTTTACCCAAAGTGAACAGCAGCTTCATAAGAACATCTCTCATTATAGAGAACAGACAGCCCACGGATTCCAAAGAGAGCTGTGTAATGCTGCTTTTCACCTGTGGAGGCACTGCAGGGAAACTTAACACTTGTAGATTTCCCAAAAATAACAGCAGGATAACCCAGGGAGACCTATCACAAGCAGGGATGGTGCAAAGTAGATCACTCTTTACATATATAAATACCATATCTACATATATATTAATTTAGATGGTAGCCATGTCTCTGCTAGAGTGATTAAAATAGGGGAAGGGGCAAGATGTAGATTTATGTGAGCCAGGCAAAATAGAAAATGAAATATATAAAAAATGTCTTTGCATACACCATTAATAAATAAACTACAGTAAATCTAGTTCCTGGTAAGTTTTTGGATCTTCAGTAGGTCCCGATGCTGCGCGTTCATTCCAGGAACAACAAGGTTCTCCTTCTTATAATACATCATATGCAGTCCATTATGATGGATCCAAAAACTTCTACAAAACTTTCCCAACTTTTTCAAGGTTTCCATCTGGCAAAAATTGTTCCATTCTCAAATATGGTTCCATTGTAGTCTTAGATCTTCTCCTTGGCCAATAAACCCTCCTGAGATGTCCCAACCTCCATCAGTTGGCTGACAGTCTATGGAGTAAACATTCAGCAGAGAAGAGGTAGACGTGGCGGGCGTTGACCATGGACCCTGTTCTGTTTACTCCTTCGGATCCTGGGGCACTTTGACTCCAGTTAATTCTACGCTGTTCCGCTTACCGGGTTGGTCAAATTTATTCTTCTTCTGGAACTGCTGGGCAATGTCTTCAAATGTCCGACCCTTTGTCTCAGGGACTTTGAAGAATGTGAAAATGAAGAAGATGATCAAAAAACCAAAGAAGATTAAGAAGACGTAGGGGCCGCATCCCTCCTGTGGTGTGGAAAAAGAGAGAACATATATTAAGTTAACAAGACACAATTCAGGAGCTCAGAAGTTCTTCTCCCAGTGGTGTAACTTTGGTTTGGGTTCCAAAACTAGTAACATGACTTCCCATCCCATGACCGAAAACATTATCTATCTAGTTCTGTTCTTTAGTGTGCGCAAGGTAATAACTGTTGTACATCCAGTTGTTGCCACTCCCGATACCAACTTACCGCTGCATAGGGGAATAACATGCCCACTAGAAAGTTTGCCGTCCAGTTGGAACATCCGGATACAGCCATGGCTGCAGGCCGAGGACCTTGACTGAAGAGCTCGGCTACAATGAACCAAGGAATGGGTCCTGGACCGATCTCAAACAAAGCCACAAATCCAAAGATGGCCACGATGCTGACGTAACTCCAACCTATGGCCACGTCCTATGACAGAATGAAAACCAAAACTGTTATTGTTGACCATCTCCGCAGGTGATTTAGAGGCTCTCAAACCCTTCCTCAGGATACATCAGCCTCACTGTAATAGGATGGTGTTACGCTATTGTGCTATTATATAGGTACTGTTAGTACAGTATGGTGGTTATATAGTGCCTAAATAATATCGCAATGTTATGTAAACACTACGTTAGCCTTAAGTAAGCACTGTATGGTGGTATTATTTAAGTACTGTATAGTGTTAATATTTGGTCACCTGATGGTATTATCGTAGGATTTTAGTACTGTATGGCAGTATTATGTAAGCACTGTATAGTGGTATTTGAGTACTGTATGGTATTTGAGCACCCAGTGGTGGTAAGCTGGCACTACATAGAGGTATTTGAGTACTGTATGGCAGTATTATGTAAACATTGTATACTGTTATTTGAGAACAGTATGGTGGTTATTTGAGCACCTGATGGCAGTATTATGTAAGCACTGTATAGTGGGATTATTGGAGTACTGTATAGTGGTATTTGAGCACCGAATGACAATATTATATTTGTATTTGAGCATCTAAGGGTGGTATTTGAGAACTGTATGTCAGTATTATATAATCTATAGTGGTCTTATCTGAGTATTGTGTGCTGATATTAGAGCACTATATGGTATGTGTTTTGAGTACTGTGTGGTGGTGTTAAATCACTGTATGGTAGCAGTAGTAGTTATACAATGTATTTTGGCATCATTATTTGGATATCAGAATGCTCCTTGTTGGTTTTGTACAGTTCTACTCTGACTGCTTGCATATGAAGAGTAATTCAATTCCTCAAGTTGTGCAGGGACTGCGGCATGTATATCACGTAGACCACACAATCTGTATGGTGCCTGCACCACTGGGGGGGGGGGGGGTATAACTATATACAGATGTTCACAGCTCTCATTGTTCATAATTAACTGTATAAATTCCCCATGCAGTGCGCCCCCCACTGGTAACTTCAATGTTTCTTCCCAATGATGGTGTGAAGAATAGGAAGGGATTTGGAGCTCTCTGCTTGAACAAACCCTATAAATAAGACTTCCATGTGGGTCTCCAGAACTAGGGGGAGAGTATCTAGAAGGGTGGATATAATCCAAGCCATGAT